>JAEPRC010000744.1:0-21781 GCA_016758945.1 Mucor plumbeus
TATTAAATCATTATAAAAGGCTACACTTTTATATCATCTAGATAAACTTTATTTTGTTTTTATTGTACAGTTGAAGAACTGATTAATTATTACAAATTCTTTTTACTTTTACTCTTTTTCAAGTATACTCTTGCAAAACCGATTATTATGCAAAAGATTTAGTGGACTCATGAATAAGGGAGATCCAAGTTAACGGACATTTTTGAATTTCCCCATTTTGGTCAAGGAATTTCACTGCTATTTTCCACTATTTCGATATAATGGATTAGTGGAAAAGTTTTTTTTTTTTTTTCTTTTTTTTTTTTTTGAAGAGCTTACTAAATTAAAAAATCTGAAGACATTATTGAATGGAAAAGTATCAATGTGCAGAAAATATGTACATTTTGTACAAAAGCTTTCATATATGTGCAAAAGCCACACAGTTTATGCCGTGGTGGTGTAGTTTAAGTACAAATCTCTTATACATTAAATTTTTTTCAAATAAAATTCTCTTTCTTATCATAAATAGCAACAGGTACATCACAATTAGGAATCCTAGTTTGTACTAGTAAATTTGGCTAGTAATACCCAGCTCGACAACAATGCTAGTTCAGACTGTGTACTGTTACGATAAACCATAAATTTAGAACAGGAGGGCCCTGATTTAATCTATTTTATGTATACATAGAAGTAATCAAAAAGTAAAAAAAATGCGAAAAGCAGCAGAAAATTTAAATATAACTTTTTAATGCATTTGATAAAAGTGAGAGGTATTTCTCTCTTGAGAATACTATTGATCTATCATTAGGATTTATGCTACTACTACCTGTTGTATGTATTTTTTATTATTCATAGTGCATAGCCTTATACGCTTAATTACATCAAGTATTTTATGTTGCTCATCGGCAATTCAATAGAAAAACATAACCCTATGCCTGCCTTTCGAATCTGATAACAACAAGCAACCGTAATTTATTATACTTTAAATTTAATCGCTTTTAAACTCAATGGAGGTTGACATAAGGGGATGGTCGGATAGCTCTCATGTAATTTAACAAATAAATCTACAAAAAAAAAACTTTATTTTTGGAGAAACGTGCAGCCAAAATACCGCTGTTACACGAAGATGGAAGATCGCATAATTTGAGTTGTTGAGAAGATACAGATCTCTAAAGTATATCAAACAATTTCTCTCATTTAGTAAATGCATTCCAATACATACTTAAATCTATTTGGGTGAGTGATTTTGACTCCATTTTAACCTTATAATGGTAAGGGTAAAGAAGTGATTTTAATAAAATTCGAATTTTGAAGTGGCAAAAAGACATTTTTATTAAGGTACATGTTAACATAAAATGGCTGTAAAAACGTGCTTGTGTATCCAAAAGTGCTTTACAGCAGGTTTCAGGTTCAATTTCTTGACTTTTTTTTTTTTGTGAAAAATTAACATTAACTTTTTCAAATATAATTCTACATCTAATAAAAAATTTTTATAGTAAAAAAACTTGAGCCGATAAATTAAACAGAATACTATAATTTGTTATAAATAACATTGATTTAATAACTAAATAGTTTGGATGGAAAAATCCTCCAAAACTTAAATTTTGTGAGAATCATCATTTTTGAAACCATTGACAACATTTAGTAACAAAATCACAATTTAAACCTCACGATACTCCTTCCCTGAATGTATGATAATAAATTAATTTCACGCCGTTTTAACCCAATTTTGCAGGGACATTATATGTATTCAAAGCTAAATGTCTTTTATAACATAAATATCTATACAGATTATTCAGCTAATTGCATGTAATCTAAATAAAAGCTATAATAGATATATGATCTATGCTAAAAGTCTCACAATACACAGTTGCACAAATGGAAATTTGTATGTACTCTATTTAACAGTACGTTTTCCGTTGAAACCAGGTACCACATATAATATAATAAGCAGATCGATAATTATATATAGTAAAACTTTACTAATTCTGTTTCTGAAATTTCTATTTTCTTCTGAAAATAAAGATCATTCAATGCAAGCATTTATTAAAAGAGTATTGTAAAACACATGCAATTGAAACTTGTGATCTATGAAGAGGGTCTTGCAGCATAAATGGTGTTACTACCTTTAACGTATTATAGAAATAGAAACATATGAAAGAAGTGTAGCTAGGGAACACAAAAGATAAAGAAATTTACATATATAATAAAACAATAAAGATAAATCTTTGCTAAAGTCATTAGGTCTTAATTACATACATATAAAAGCTATGGTATCCTCTTCATATCTGATCTCTCAAGGATTGCATCTTTGTGTGGCTATTTCTTGTCTCTTGATTCACTTTACTGATGCAGCAGCAGCCTCATCGTCTTCCAAAAATAACAAAAATGAAGTCAAATCAACTAATGACACTATAAATGCTTTCTCTGGTCTGCCTCCTTTGATTCCAGATCGTGTTGTGCCTGCTCGTAAACCTCGTAATGCTGACAAGAACTATGATGTTGAAACCCCCAACATTGAGAGAAATGTCCAATGGTATAACGAGCATAATCCTGATCAATTTAATTTGACAAGACGCTCATCAGAGATTGAGACCGTTGGAGGCCTTACTTTGGATCTTCCTGACAATCCACCACCTATCCAAGGCACTAGCAGTGAAGATGTTATGATTCAAGCTACAAGTAATCAAATAAATCAATTTAAAAAATATTCTGCTATTGCAGGCACTGCCTATTGTCGTAATGTTGTACCTAAAAATGAATGGAATTGTGATTCTTGTCTCCAATATGTTCCTGATGGAAAAATCATCAAGACATTTACTTCTTATGTTTCGGATACCAACGGGTTTTTGTTGAGAAGCGATAAAGAAAAGACGATTTATCTTGTATTTCGTGGTACAAGTTCATTTAGAAATGCAATTACAGTGAGTAAATTATGGATTTATAGCGATCTATTGTTCGCTAATATTGGTCTATTCATAGGATTTGAAGTTTGATAAGGTGGCATATCCCAACGTCAAAGGTGCTCGAGTTCATAAAGGTAAACATATAATTTTTTTTTTTTTTTTTTTTTTTTTTTTTTACAAATGCTTTTCGGTTCAGTTGACGAGATTTGATAGGATTTCTTGCATCTTATAATGAGATTATTAGCTCTTATTTTCCAGCAATGCAAGAGCAACTCACAGCTTTTCCAAATTATCAGATTATTGTCACAGGGCAAGTGATATTTTTTTCTTATATTAATTTATTGCATTATCATTAATTATTGAGAAAATATAGACATTCACTTGGTGGCGCTCAAGCTTTACTAGCAGGAATGGATATTTATCAGCGCGATTCAAGAATAACTAGCAAAAATTTACAAATTTTTACTAATGGCATGCCAAGAACAGGAGATGCAGCTTTTGCTTATTATGTTGATTCAACTAAAATACCACTTTTTCGTTCTGTTAATGAAAGGGATAGTATGTTTTATAAATACAGATTCTCATGAATTAAAAAAAAAATTAACAAGTTTTATAGTTGTTCCACATTTACCTCCTCAATCATTTGGTTATCTTCACCCTGGCGTTGAAGCATGGATCAAATCTCCTGGAAGTATCTGTAAGTTTATTTCCTCTAAATGAGGAATTTTAACTGATCAAATGTTACATTTTTAGACATTTGCAGCAAGGAACGAGAGAGCAAGAAATGCTCAAACTCAATTGTACCATTTACTTCAATTAGTGATCACTCAAAGTAAGCACTTTTCCTTTCACCGATTACTTGATAATTTTTGCTGACAAACCTTAATAGTTATTATAATACAAATCAAGGCAATTGCCAATCATCGTGACGACTGTAATAATAGCTCGTGAGACTTTTTTTGAATTAAGCATACATATTCAATGTTGATTCCCCCTTAGTAATGTGGGGAAAAAAGTAATCTTTAAATAAAATACATTATCCCTTATATTCCCGTAACTTGTCAACTTGGTTTTGCCTCCTTTTTACTTATAATACACTAAAAAAAAAAAAAGAAAAAAGAAAAGAAAATGACTATTAAAGCTGTGATTTTTGATATTGGTAAAACTGTAAATTTGAGAATAACAAATTCAATTTTTTAACAATCAAGAGAAAGGTGGTGTTTGTGTTGGTTCACCTATGGCTGGTATTCATAGATTTGAACAAAAAAATGGATTACCTAGAAATTATATCAATGTAGCCATGTAAATATAGCCTTATATTACATAAATAAAAGCTATTCATATTGACTTTTTTTTTTTTTTTTAATAACTTTCTCGGTTTTTTAGTGTTCAACAAGGAGAACATGGTGCATTTCAAGTGAGTTTTTGTAAACACATATATTCATTATTTACCTATATATTAAACTTACTGTCTCAAATAATACAGAAATTAGAGAGAGGAGAAATCAAATTGCATGATTTTTACAAGGATTTTGGTTCTCAATTATCTCATTCATCTAATAAAGAACATTATAAAGCGTACCTGGCTAAATCCGGAAAAGGTAAAAGCTGCATAAAACAAATCTATCGGTATTTTTGAATTGATTATAATCCCTTAAATACAGCTGTTCCATCGATTATTCCTGATATTACTGTGGACGGAAAAGAACTTTTTACAACAATGATGGCAGAAACAGCAAGATTGGACCCTAATATCTTCCTTGCTATTCAAAAACTAAAGGGTAATTTTGTATAAATCTAATGCAAAATTGTATATATTGTTAACAAATATTTAGCTAGCGGTAAATTTACTATTGCTGCTCTTACTAATAATTTTGATCTTCCCGAAGGTGATTTGAAAGAAGCTGAAGCCATGGGAGCATCAGCAGCAGATAAACTTCGAGCATTATTTGATTATTTCATTGAATCTCGTTTAATCGGGTTAAGGTATATATAAATGATATTTTTATCTATGTATAAATCTAATATCAATATAGAAAACCTGACCCAAAAATTTATCATTACGCTTGTAAGGAAATTGGTATTCAGCCCAATGAAGCCATCTTTTTAGATGATATTGGGATGAATCTTCGATCAGCTAACAAAATAGGCATGAATACAATTCGTAAGTTTTTTTTTGTTTTTTTTTTTTTTTTTTTTTTTTTTTATAATATTTTTTATAAATAGTAATAATAATATATACATATGCATTATACAGAGGTAAAAATGGGAGATTCAAAAGACGCAGTAAAGCAGCTAGAAGCATTGACAGGTCTTGATTTGCACAGCAAAATTGATTCCAGACTTTAAAAATAAATAAAATTACATTTGACGGGTAGAAGGAGGAAATACATTTGTATCATAAACTAAATAAAGTTTACGACCATCTCTCAAGATTTCATCGGATTTTGATAATAATGGCTATTATTTGGGATTTTACAATTTTTTAGTTAATGCAAATATGCACACACACACACACACACAAAGACAACAACTTACCAATAAAGGAACCTCTCCTTTGAATTGTTCATTCTGGGAAATTATCCAAGTTGAAAGAGCCTCCTTGACCAATGAATCTGGCGCCAGGGCAAACTTTGCATCATCTTGTTGTTGCTGGTAATGATGATGAATTATAAATGTAAATCCAAATCGTTTTTGTGCTTCTGATGAATTTACAGTTAATGAAATTATGATAACTTTTAATAACAATTTTGATTTTCCAGTAATTGAATTATAAGTCTTGTATAATAGAAATGAAGATGATGAAAAAGAAGGAATAGGTAGTGTAATGGAGTTGGTTTTTGTGATGGTATATTGATTTAACTGGTATGATCTTTTTAACAATCCTTTTAAACTAGAATGCGTTTTCTGTTTAATTATATATATATAAAAGTGTCAAATAGTAGCATTTTACCTATTCATTAATTTTACTCACCTTATGTACGTGTATAATTTGTGGATGCAAACTTAAATCTAAATATGATTCTGAGCTTATTTCTCTGTCAAATTGACTCTGTGTTTGCGGTGAGTCAGGTGGTGTAAGGAATCCTGCATCTTTTGGTTCCTTTTTATCTTGTTGTGCTGATTCCACTGCATTTTGAGTAACTATATTATTATTGATGCCACTAACATCAATAGGGGTATCTTGTTGACAATCTTTTGGAGAAACTTTTTCAATTTTAAAAAGAGAAGCATCTCTGCGTACAGCAACATGAATTGTTGCAGATTTAGTAATTTCTTCTTCTTCCTCTTCCTCTTCCTCTTCCTCTTCCTCTTCCTCTTCCTCTTTTTCTTCTTCTTCTTCTTCACTGTCTTCAATTTCTATGCTACTATGTTTTGGTGGCAATGGAGAAAATGAAATTCGCTTTTTTCTAAATGTTGGTTTTACATGAAACATTGCATCTGGAGAAGAAGGTCTTCTATTGTTTGTCATTGGAAATGAATCAGATTGAAATTGTAGCGATGTAACTCGATCAATTATTCTATATGTATGTCCATTATATGTATGATATCGAAGAGGAGTATCTATGTAATGATATGTCATTTTAGAGCATAAATAAATAATCTCCCTAAGCTAAAAATGTACCTGAAAATACAATAGTCAGCAAATCATCGCCATCGCCACATTGACTACCATCATTGTTTGCTGCAATTGTTGTATTGTCGCTTGTACTGCTTTGACTACAGAAGCTACTATTACTCATACGATAGTTTTGTAGACTCCACATTGAATTCTTTCGATCCATTGATTTTATTACTCGTATATCAAAATCAGATCTTTTTTTTTTTTCTTGCTGTAAATGATCTAATTTTGATTGAATAATTTTAGACATTTCGATGACTTTGGTGTACTTTTCTCTGTCTTTTTCGGATTGTAACTGCTTTGCTAATTTAGATAATTCTTTTTGTTGATATTGAATTGATGATAGTAGATTGATTTTAGAACAAATGTCATTATTTTGTTGTTCATCTTCTTCTTGATTCATTTTTTTTATGATTTTCTGATGGAAATAAAAAAAGAGAGAAAGAAATTTTTCTTTTCTTTTGCAAACAAATAATAATACTAGTAAATCAAAAAAAAAAAAAAAAAATAAGGAGTAAATTAAGGGGTTTGTTGAAAAAAAAATATTCTTTTTTTGAAGTATAATTACTTAATATACATCATAATTAAAAAGGATTTTCTTTGAGCACCTCCTCCTCCCCTATCAATTTTTATACACTACAATTGTCAAATAATAATAATAGCGCAAATCAAGAAATAATTTAGTTTATTTATATGATGCACACGAAATACTTTGATGCATTTTGCATTTTATGTATACATCTGCAAAATAATTTTCCTGTTGTTGTTGTTGTTGTTGTTGTTGTTGTTGTTGTTGTTGCCGTCGTCGTTGTAGCTTTATAAATAGATTTTGTTGTATTTTGTTAGTGCTTTAATTTTTTAAATGATTTTCACCCAAATATTTGCATATATAATATGTATAACAATTTATTTGTATCAAAATTAAAACCGTTGTAAATTATACTGTTATTTTTTTTTGCTTTTTTGATCATCATTTATTTATAAAACATGTATGTATAAAACATGTATAATATCAGAAAAACATCTTCCCCCAAAATCTATTAATTAATTTTCTGATAATAATCTTTCTCCCTCTCTCTCCCCCCCCCTCCTCCTCTTTTCGCATTGTAAAATATTTATATATGGTCAGCAGCTACTGCCTGTTTATTATAAATATTCTACAACTTTGGTTACTTTTTGTAGCACCCATAAGCTAAATATAATTGTGTTCAATCACTCCTCTTTTCTGTATTAAATTTTTACATGTGCATAGATTTTCCTTTAGATTATATATAAGCAGATATGCGCCATAAGCTATTGTAATATATATATATACATATATATATATATACAACATTACGTTGCATTCAATTTAAAAAAGCAAATACATATTGATCATATACGTATTGTAATAAGATGCTTTGGAATTTCTTGTACTACATATTTATTTCAAGGGGTAAAAAAGTAAAAAATGCTGTTGTACAGTACATACGTATTGTACAGTTTCTTTTTTGCGTGGAGGTGGCATTTATTATAATGTAGTAGTGGTGTGTATCTATCTCTCTGCAATTGCATGGCTTTAAGCAGTAATAAGGTAGTGGGCCCATATGAAAAAAAAAATCATTCCGTGTAAGCCGAAAAAAAATTATTACATAATTATGCATAAATATTTTATATATATATACATATATATAAAGAATGGTTTTATTGATTTCTGTATTATAATTGACATGTTTTTTTCTTGTGGTAATATTTATAATTGAAAATATATATATATATGTTGTTGTTCTTACTGCCTAACTATAAAGGAAAGGAGTAAGCAGTAATTTGCATGTGTATATTTTGGCATAATTTTTTTTTTTTTTTTTTTTTAAAAAAAAAGAGATTCATAATTCCACATATTTTTTTGTTTCTTGTAAAGTTTCTTCTATTCCATACATGTGGTTTAAAATAGTATTGAATATATATATATCAAAACACGTGAAGTTGTTAATATCAATTAAGGAGAAGTATAGTTTTGAGAAAAGGATCGTCAGAGTAAATCGAATGGTTGATAATTTAAGAATATTGGTGTATTTGTTGCATCTGGAGTTGTAATAATAGGTGGATAAAAAGTCCGTTCTTTACATAATGATGGCAACCATTGATGGTGATGCTGCATAATTGGTTGATGGTGTGTTTGGGATTGCGATAATTGGTGATGATGATGATGATGATGATGATGGTTATAAAAAGGAGAAGGATACCAATTATCATCATGTCCTGTGATAAAAGCATTGTGATGACTATTATGTTGCTGATGTGATTCTGGTTTTTGTTGAGAATAGTGTTGGTGATAATCGATCGGGCTATATATCATATCTTCATCTACTGTAGCAGAACTTTGTTCAGAAGGAACAGGAGAAGCTGGAGTTGTTGATTCATCTCGATCACAATTAGTATGATTTACTGCTTCTGCAGCATCTATTTGTTGTTGAAGTAATGTTCCACTTTGTAAAATTTCATCAAGTGGTCTCCATGATAAAGTCTTTCCTCCTCGAGGTTTCTTCCCAGAAATTAGCATTTCATTCAAAGGTCTCCACTGTAAGTTTGTTCTTTTTGCACCAGATTCATGTGCTTGTTTTTGATGTTTTGTCATGATAATCTTTCTTGCAAAGTATTTATTACAACCATCAAATGCACATTTATAAGGCCTCTTTCCTGTATGAATACGTCTATTTGAATAAAAAAAAAAAAAAAAAGGTAGGACAGATAGATTTTCTAGTGTTAGCACAAGTTTTTTCAGATCGAGATTTTTTTATGACAAAAATTATATTACCTGTGTCTAGCAAGTGAACTACTATCGCCAAATGTTTTTCCACAATCTTGATATTCACATTGATGAGGTCTTTCACCTGAATGTGTACGTAAATGAACTTTTAATGCTGAACGCTACTTTTTTGTTTTTGAAATTAGAATTGATGATGCATAAATTTACAGGATTTTTTTTTCTCAAATGGTTTACCTGAATGAAACTCTTTCCACACTTGGGTTCGTGGCACACATATGGTCTGATAAAGGAAGGTTAGACATAAGTACATATATGGTGCGGAGACCATCGGCAATTTACCTTTCATTGGTGTGTATTCTGACATGCCTAGCCAAGTCGGAGCGTCTGCCTTACATTGATAATAAAAAGTAAAAAAACAAAGAGAGGGCTTGATTAAAATCGATATAATTTATCACAGAATTATAAATTTACCAAATGATTTTAAACAGCCTGGTAACGTACATGGATGGGCTTTACGTTCTCCAAGCTGATTTCCATTGTCGATCAATTCAAGAATTTCCATAATGCCGTTGTTGTTGTTTAATTCGTTGAAATACGAATGCCTAGTTTTTGATTTTTTTCGATGGTTTTGTAATTTAAATATCTGAATGTATATATATATATATAAGTATAAAATAATAGAGATTTGTGGTAAAGAAAAAAGGAAAGAAAGAAAGAAAAAAAAAAGAAAAGAAAAAGAAAGGAGAAAGAAAGGCAAAGTAATCGATGAAATTACTGGAAGTTTTATATTACTTTTTTGGGTACAACTTAAAAGGGCAATTTGCCCTCATTCTCGGTCCTTTTCTCTTGTTTTTTTTGTCATTGAATCTCCCCTAAGGTCAAAATATTAAGATAAATCGACTACCATAATTTATGCAATGTTGAACAAGAATCATCATGGTTAATTTTTTTTGGGGGGGGGGGGAAAGAGGGGTTGGGGGGAGAAAGAGAGGGAAAAGGATGCTTTGTTGACACATAGGGTCCACCATTTATTCTCTTCTTCTATATGCTCAAGAAAAGAATTTTGGACCGCATGATTTTATTACAAGAAAAAAAAACCTCTGTAAAAAGATCAGAGGTATCACAATTTGGCAACAAATCATACTTAAATGACTCGATCGGCGATACTAGAAAAAGTTGATTTTCCTGATAAAGTTATTGTATAGTTCGTGCACTCAAATATAAATCTAATTGTCATAAATGTGTTTCCATTTAGGCAATTCTTTCGATAATCCCCGTGTCTTTAAATGCTCTATTCTGTCTCCCTCCTCCCCCCCCCTTTTTTTTTGAATCCTCCCCAAAAAGAGGCATTAACATTTACTATACTACTCCTTTTTTTTATTATGATAATAAATGTCAATAAATGTATAACCGCGCTCTCTCATTCACACTTCAAAGAAACAAAAAAAAAAAAAGCTTTAACCATATAAAAACTATTATGTTGATAATTTGACTTGCACACACGTGTTTCTCTATACAACTTTTGTATAATCACATAATTATGTTCATTGTTCTACTAAATTTATTTTAGATTTAAAAATATGTGAATGTATGAAAAAATGACACATGCGAAATTTTTTTTCTTGCCAATAAAATATGTAGCATTTTTGGTGTAGTAATGATATCATAGCTTAAAAAATACACAAGTTTATCCATATGTTGTTGTATTTTGACGATCGATCTTTATTTATTTTTTTTTTTTTTTACATAAATTGAACCAAGTACTCCACACCTTTGTGTACATGTTTAAAAAAAACTTAAATTCTGTTACACTCAAGTTTAAAATTCATATTGCTATTTTAGCCGAATCAATAATTTGTACTCATTAATACAAAATCCAAAAAAGTGTGTTGAACAAAAATATCTTTTTTTAGCTAATATAAATAGACTTCCCAACCTGTCGGCATAACCAATGAATGCTAGTTATTATTATAAAGCTAATTTATAGACTGTATAGCAGGGCCGATATAATTGAATAACAGCATTGGTATCATTTGAAACGAAAATTAACCTCTCAGTATTTTAATCGATTGTAATCATGTATACATATATTCAGGCTATAAAGAAGATTTTGACAGGTATGTATGAGTTAGGGTAATTAGAAATTGCATTTATATTATAATATCATATTTACGTAATAGATGTGTACACATAGTATATCCTTTCATTTTTATTTCCATGTAACCTAAATTAAATTAAATACAATGTGAATTGATACAAAAATCCCATTTTTACTGTTTGCCAATAATTTTTTTAGTAACTTAATTTTAGATTGATATCTGAGTGAAATAATCAATATTAAACCAAGTAAATCAGAACATTGAGCTGGAAAAATTATTGATCCAAACTTTTTTTTATAAACATTTAAGCCTTTATTGATTAAGGACTGTACTCCCATAAAAAGCATCCTTCTTTACGTTTCCATTTTAAAAAGAATAAAGTTTACCCCTGAATATAATATTAAAGCGGCGATTGACATTTAAACAACAGAAATCTGGGTACAGTATTTACACTTTAAATTCACATTTCAGGAAAATATTTAGACATTTGCACAATGCTTGACCTGTAAGATAAGCAGAATTGACAAAGAAAAATGATAAATTGCATTACTCTATGATACGAATGTTTGTAAGCACAATTTATGCTCTATATTTATTGAATATTCAAAGAATTGTTCAGAACTAGAAAGAAATGACTATTTACGCTGTTTTTAGTGCAAATAAATTGAAAAACATTACTATCTCTTGTGATATTTTTATCCTTTTTACTACAGACAACGTAAATAGTCATTTCTTTCTAGTTCTGAACAATTCTTTGAATATTCAATAAATATAGAGCATAAATTGTGCTTACAAACATTCGTATCATAGAGTAATGCAATTTATCATTTTTCTTTGTCAATTCTGCTTATCTTACAGGTCAAGCATTGTGCAAATGTCTAAAACATTATAGTATTATATACTCTGCATCTCTGGCTTGGATATCGATGCTTCTAAAAAAAATGATGTGAAGTTTATTTACAATATCGCCGTATCAAACACGGTTTCTTCAGGAGTTTAGATTATTACAGGTAAGCTCTAATTTAATGTTTGTCCAAATCCCCTTTTTATCATCTTTAAATCTCATTCTCATTTCATCCCAAATTCTACTTATTTTATAGGAATTAGTTCTGTCTACAAGACATGACACTATATAAATTGAAATCACAGTAGAAAAGAGTAAAAGTATTATTTGTATCCATCAGACCAAATTATGAGACAAGGTTTTGAAGGAATGAAAACGAAAAAAAAAAAAAAAATCATCTGAAAAAAAAAAAGGTTTATTGCTTCAATAAATTACGCTTGCGACCTACGCAATAAATTACGTCTAACTCGAAGAGCATTGGCACCAGCACCTTCTGTACTCTGCTGAGTAATATATGGAACCTTCTTCCAAGGTATATTGGCAACACCAGAACCTTTTTCTAATTTTTGATCCAACATTGCCCATAACGGTAATTGAATCTCCCCTTTGACTAGACCTGATACTTTTTCTAACGTACTAAAGGGTAATGGTGTAAGTAATAATAATGAATGGCGAGAGGGATCGATCGATCGAACAACAGCTAGGCCATGACAAGTTATCAGCCGAGGATTAGGTGCTGGTTGATCTTGTGTATTGAAATATGTAGGAGGAGTCTATTTGAATTTATGAAAATTTGTTAGTTTTTAAGGAGATAAAAATTATCAATAAAAATAGCAACTTTACAAAGGTATCATTATTTAATACTATATTTTTCTTGGGTCCCTTTTGATGTCTGTAATCTTCAACATCACCAATTAACCCAACAAGGCTTCCATTCAAAGCGTAAAATAACTCATTCAATTTAACTTCTTCATAAACTACCCAAATGGCATTTAAACCTTGTCTCCAATCCAACATCCAAGGTACTCGATCAATCATGTGTTTTTTGTAGTCCCAACGAGGTAACAAATAATTATCCGCACCCATGCCAGATTGGTGAAAATATGAGGCGAGAGTAATATCTCGTTGTTGAATTGAAGTAAAACTATCTGCCAAAATAACTACGTTTGAATCCTGTAACACACAATCCAAGTAATGTAACACAGGAGCCTCCTTGGCTATCACAAAGGCTTCGGTACTAGGCACAGGCAAAATATCCATATTAAATGTGTGGTGCAAGTTTTTATATTCCAACATATGGTGACGCATGGCAAACACATCAGTTGGTTCAACTTTGTGTATTTGACTAATGAGTAAATCATAACCTACACCTGAAACCCAACCTTGTGTATTAACTACCAAAGGAATCCATTCTCTTTCATCATCATCTCTAACTTGTTTTTGATCATGTTTCCAATGGTCTACTAGTTCATTAATGCATGCCAAGTAATAATCAGGATTACTACGAGGTGATGCTGATCCAAAATAGAAACTTCTCTCTGGTTCTAATTGTTGATGTGTGTAAGGGGGGCCAAGTATAGGGTTACTAATGTAATGAAGGGATAATAAACCAGATGGCGTAAATTCACTTTGCCCAACATCAGTTTCAAGATAGGCCACGCGGTTGTATTTGGCTAAAAGACGATTAATTAAATATCTACTATATGAGGATTTACCCATATCCTTGGCTCCACAAACAACGCTAACTAATGGGCCTGTTCCTTGTTGTGTTACTTTTTCTAATGCCACGTTGGTGCGAATATTCCATGATGATTCAATTTTAAGAGCTTTTACACCAGGTGTAGGTGTCAAGATAGGGTGAAATCCGGGCAAAAGATTAACATCTAATGTATTATCACGATTAGATTCCTTTTTTGTTAATTTGACCAAATTCTTGTTGAAAGATGCAATTGCATCTCGCATATCTTCTAACCCAGAACCTTCTAGATCCTTGATAACAATGATACTTTCAAATTCATCATATTTGCCCTTTAATTCATCAAATACTGCTTCTATTAAAAATTCATCAATTTCAATTGGATTGTAATGAGATTGAATAGGTGCTGTTTCCAGAGATTCGGAACCAATGCTTAAAAGTGAATGTGTACGAGGTGAAAATATAGGGTAAAATGAAACGAGTAAATCTTCTTTGGGTGCTGATTTAGGTACAGGTCTTCCAGAAGATATCACAGCCCCTGCGATTGACATGGATCCGTATAAAGGTGCTGCTAACACTTGGCCCATAAACACAATATGTTCTCCCTTTTTTAATCCTAAAAATAAGTATATGTCCTCTTCTTGATTTATGATGCAGCTGTTGTTTTTGGTTGGTGTGAAGCGACTAACTGAATTGTAATCGATTAATGCAGGCCTATTAAAGATAATAATAAAAAAAAAAATGTCAACATGTTAACTATTTGATTATCCAATTTTGCTTATTTACATTTTATTTTTAGTCTTTGAGGTTTCCATTATCATGGGAGTTAATGAACGAAGAGGTGTAGGTGTTTCTCCCCCATTAGGTGTTGTAGTTCCACTAATAGGTGACATGACACGACCCTCTCCCAATTCATTTCTTAATGCTTCATCTTCTTCATCAGTGACACTTTGAATTTCGATACCTTCAGCACTGTGTTTTAAATGGATATCTTCTTCTTCGTCTTGCTCTTCTTCTGAATGATCAATTGGTTCAGGATTATATAGTCCAGCATTGATAGCAGCCCTTCTAGCAGCAATTGCACTCAATGGTGCACTTGATTGTGGTGAAACCTCGTTACTGGTTTCTAATGGCTCTTGATTAATCTCTAAGGTTTCCTCTTTTTCTTCCTCTAGTAAGATCAATTCCTTTTCATTAGTTTTGCTTCGAGTTTGTCTGCTAGATGTTACTGTTGTTGTTGTTGTTGTTGTTGTTGTTGCTGCTGCTGTAGTGGTGCTTTTTGCTATGGTGACAAAATGTTAATTTCAAATTAAACAAAGAACAAAAATTTACTTACTTTTTGCCACCTTTTTAGGTTTTGGTTGGCTTGAATTTGTTTTTCTTTTTGGAGGCATCTTTGTATGATGAATCAAGAAAAACTTTTTTATAACAAAACATTCTGTAAAATGAAATATGTCAAAAAAAAAGAAGGTAATCAGTCACGGTGGAGAAGTTTTTTCCTTTTGTTGAACAGAAGGAATGCTCCGTGTGCCATGAGTGAACCATTTTACACTTTTTCAAAAGATTTCCAATGGCTCAAATTAATAACTTTTATCAGGAAAATATATATTATACTAATTAATGAACTCTATTCTTTTGTTTTGATTTTTTTTTTGTTATATTTTATTGCAAAAACTAACTTTTTAGGATGAATGAAGCCTATCAATTGATATGAAATATTGCCTTTTTGAGGTTTATTATGCCCAAATAGCTGAGCAATTGACGCAAGGAGATACATTCAGTTGTCAATATAAATATGCGTTAATTGCAATGGAAACAGAAAATTCCTTTAATTATTTCTTTGTAATTTCTAAAAATGCCAAATGATAACATTCATTTTACTCATGATATTTCAAGTGGACCATCACTACTTATATTATTGTTTATTCAAAGTTTAGACGAAACAGAGTAAAATTTAGATGAAATGAGAATGAGATTTGAGACCAATGAAGGTAAAATTGGGACTAGCAGAGAATTGATTTAAGATGAATATAAGAAAAATGTAGGAAAAGTAGAATTAGTAAAGATATTCCATTTTGATAACAAATAATTACTTCCGTTGAATTAATCCGAAGACCAGTCAACCTCACAGACCCTATAGTTGTATAACGAAACCGTAATAAAAAAAGTTTATTTCTAATTTCTATGCGTTTACATTCGCATTGTGTCTAAATTTCATTTGGGGTTTGTCTCAATATACAACTACAATCGTCCGAAATTCAATTGGAAATCGTCCAAATATTTTCCTGAAATGTACAAATTTAAATTGGAAATACTGTAACGACATCTCAATCAGCTAATGAAGCTAATGATAGAGAAGACTACAAACGCAATCCTGAAATCAATTATTAGAATGCAATTCCAAAGATAAAGTATTGGACAGTTTATTGCATAATAACAGAAGATGAGTAGCTGCAGTTATGGAAGAAAATCCATATATTTCTAGTTCTGTTGCTCAGAAACAATAGCCTAAATTGTTATGTGTTGATATATATTTTCTTGTTGATTAACAAGATAGAAAATTTAAGTTTGTTCTGATTTTCATATATCTGCAAACGTTATTGTAGCTTTATCTACAGACAAACTATTTGCATATAGAAACATTGCTAATTTTGAACTCACAATGATATGAACGTTTTATTCATTTTGAAATATAGTACCAAAATATTGCAAGCTGAGCATATTAGCCATGGTTATGTATTATTTATAGGCCATTCCAATTGCAGTAATGTGGCAGCAGCATATGGTAATGAGCAGTTTGGTTTAATTGATAATTGGCTTTGTTCTATCAAGGATGTTTACAAACGTAAGTTTTATATTTTTTATACCGTTTCTAAATGAATAATCTTGGAAAAAGCTCACCAGGGTAAAAGGCAATTATTAACATTTAATAAGGAAAAAACTTGTATATTAATTGATTTAAATACCGTCAATTTAACTAAAAGCTTTACTGCTCTACAATTATTCAAACTGCATAGAAAAATGACCAACTGTTAATTGTACATGGTTGGCTATATGAAATTGAATATGAGTAATTACACAATAACTGAGCAAAAATCGGATAAATAATCTCATGTTTTATATTTAATATTTATTTTGACCAAGAAATTAGATTAGTGTTTGGTAGCATAGAGCAAAATTACTGTATAAAATGCATTAAAATGACTAAATACACCACATATATACATAACCTTTGTGTTCACAAACAAAGAAAATGTATCTTTAGACGGAGTTGTTACCAATTAGAACAGAATATAATGAAAATAATCAACAACACCTTACACTCATACTTTAAATAATTGAAAGGGATACAAGAGAAAAAAGAAGGGAGAAGGGGATTTATTTTCTAAACATACGGAAAGAGAAAGTACATATATCTCCTCGCACACAAAAAATCATACAAAAAGTATCATACCAAGAGAAAAAAATTACGCGGCTATTCAATGAGAAACACAACAATCCAGAATTTGCATCTTTTTCCTTCTTTTTTTTTTTATCTTTTCCTTGTAAATTTAATTGATTATGAAAGAAAATAATAAATTTGTTGTGGGAGAAGATGAAACTACGAAATCAACAGAAAATATAAGTGCTTCGCCTTCTACAATAACAACTACAACAGCTTCTACACAATATAAAAGACCAGTAAGACACCACGTCAAAAGGCGCTCTAGTGGTCGAGTTCACGTAGCCAAGTTAGCTCCAATGGCAAGAGCCAATAGCTCTAATCATACCGATACTGAGGCTGATTATTCTGATGAACCTAATACTACAACGGAACATAATAGGCCCACTATGAAACGTTCTCAATCTCAACGCTCATTACATAAAATGTCTTTTGACAGGAAAGGCTTTGGTAGTCTTACGGCTGCTCGAAGAAAATCTACTGCCTCTTCAACTGATAAAATCAGCATATCTGAGATTATTCCAACACCTAAAGATAACAACAATCAAGTAGGAGCAATTAAAACATTATCAAACAATCCTGCGTCTTTGAGCAGCAGTAACATTGCTGCACCTGTGGAAATAACATTCAATGCTGTAGCCAATAATATGGTCATTCCTAAAAAAGAACTTATGCCAACAATTGCATCTCCTTTAAAATCATCTGCTGCTAATAACAGCGCCACCACCAACTCTACTATAGTAAACAATTCGTCAGATACACAACAACAGCATGGCAACAAGAAATTACTTCGTTCTCAATTTGTTACTTCATCATATGAAGAATCAATCGTGGCAATGGCATCTTATAAATGTCCTACGGCTATAGCAACAACATCGATGGTTTCCATTCCATTCAATCAAACCAGATCTAATTCATCTTCTACGTCAAATAACCCTAGTAATATGTCTCGTACTCAACAAAAATTATTACTACAAAAACAGCAAGCTCTAGTAGAAGATGAAAATAGCCCAGTACATCCTCGCAATATGCATAAATTAAACAAAGAATTTGATATGGTCGGACGAGAATATAAATGTATTAAGCGATATGAAGATCCAATGCGAGTAAGTTTAATGCGATGTATGGATAAACTTGATTCGCACGAAGAAACTGCTACATCTGTAAATCCACAACTTGCCCGGCTTCAATTAGATGCCAATCACCACTCCATGTCAACATCAATTGTACCTACCATCTCACATGTTGTTGCGAACACTAGCTCCGTTAATAATGCTTCTACCGTTACAACTACTATTCCACATTTGAAACAAAGAGAAATAGCTCACCATCACCATCACTTAAAATCTATTGCTCTAACTCGCACTAATGACTTCCATAAACGTCAACTACAGCAAAGCATATCACCAAATGCATCCAATAGTAACAGCAATAACAACAATTCAAAACAAACATCAAATAGTAATGTGTTTGCCGCCTTCCCTTGGAACGCTGCTGCATTTATAGATAGAATATTCAGTAGTACCCCTCACTGATCCATTAAATTATAATGTGTATACTTTTTATTATCCTCATCCATCATCTTTAAACAACGGCAATCGCATTCTCTTCTTTTTTTTTTTTTTTTTTTTTTTTTTTTTTTTTGCAAACTATTGGAATGCGTGTAAATAAATAAAAGTGTTGCTAAATATATCTATTTGTATCATATTAAAAACATAAAGCCTATAATTGCAAAATCTTTATTTGGTCACCCGAGTATCCTTTTTTAGAAGTAGATGTTGAGCATCATGTTGGTATTACTGCAAAAATGCCCAATACGTTTTATTCATGTAGGTACATGTTGTATAAATGCAATAAGCTGATATAGAAGCTGCTTTTTGTAAATTCAAAAGAGAGTGTTTGATAGTCAAAACTACCCTCTCACATTTCTGTTTGTATACATATTTGAACACACACCCCTCCCCCATAGTTTGAATTTATGTGTCTAATATTGATACATTGTATGCAAGCATCCAATCATATATCTATCAAATTATTTGGGCAACCTGTCATATTCGTATATACTAAACTAATATCTATTATTATGAATGCATTGACAAAAAACTAACCGAAAATGGACTGTAAAATCAAACCATATATTCTAAAAGCTTATTTTTTTGTCTTCATAAGATAGGTCTAGTTGAAAGCTACTCTGCATTTTTTGTTTCATCAAAAAATATTAATTTTTTGTCAAGATAATTAGAATAATAGTTCACATAACAGCTAAACGCCTATAATAACTGAGTCCCGAAATCAATTTGATGAAATATTGATCAGAATATGGGTCAAAAAACAAAATTGTCTAATAATTCATGAATTGCAAAGTAAATTGCATTAAAATACTAATAGCTTTTTATACGGATTTTAATTTTGCATATAACTATTTAAAATTTAGATAAACGTTTCATATCAGATTTTTTATAAAATACGATTCAAAACTTAATAGTTTTTTAAAGATACAAGCTACTTTTTTAACCAAATGCTTATTTCAATTATTAGATATAGTGCGCCGCAAATTTATCTGTTGGTTAAGCTATTGATGAGCTTTATAGCTACATTTTTCGTAGAGAAAAAAAAATTTCCGTTAGTTTTTTCTCAAATTTGAAATTTGGGACGAGGGTATATTGGTCTTCTTTTTTATGACAAAACCGAAAATATTCTTTATTTATGCATTTTTGAGGATATCTTTACGAAAAATGAATATTTAAAAAGAAATTAAAATAAAGTTGATATAGCTCATTGAGATATATAACAGGAATAAAAAATAACTGCTGCTCAGTTTAACATTTATTCTGGAATCTACTACAAAAAAAAAGTATCTCAAATTTTTTTATGCTTGTCGGTTTTTTGCCTATTATTTATGTTAAATATCAACTCAATTCCATATTGAATCTGACATCCAAATGGAATTGAAATAGTATAAATACTTTTAGAAACCAGGACCTGATGTCACCTGGCTTCCTTTTTAACTTAATAATAAAGACCCTACGTTCTCCGTGATATAATCACTTGTAGTCTTCTTTATTTTATTGTACTGAAAATAATCGTTATTTACTTATAACTCTCAATGCTCGCATATGTCATAAAGAACTGATCTATCAGAATTAGGAACTACCGAATTACCAGTTTAAAACATTTGCCAAACTATGATATCTGACATGCAAATCATACAATGCTGCATTCCATGCGTTTATCATCATACTACTATGGGACTATAGAAGCAAGATTCTATTATATTCACACAATATCCACAACATGTTCATTCTAATTATATTATCATTCACATTATATTCACTTATTTAACTAGTAGTATATAAACCCTCTCTATAAGCTCATAAAAAAAAACAGAACTTTTTCATTTGAATAATTTTATACGTTTACCCTTCGATAAATCAAGCCATACAAAACAAGTTAATTTTATTGTTGGAAGTGTGGTTAAGGCATATCATGATCTCTGTTTTATGTGATAACAAATAAAAAAAGAGAAACTCAAAATGAAATAAGCAATTACAGTTATAGAAATTTAAATTACCACCAATATAAAACCATTAGAAACAATGTAGATAGAGTTAAGCAATAGGCTAAATTATATAGAAAATATATAACGAACAAACATGTTTTGTATAGATCATTATTTGTGCTAGGCAAATAATATTGAAATTAGAATAAAATAAAATGTATATAAAGAAGAACTCTTTGTTGTATTCCATGTCACCTTCTACAAATCTACATCCTAACCTGGTAGTCAAGATACTATGATTGTGGCTTAGGCAAATCCATAGTATAACCAATACTTCAGAAGGAAGTATCAACTATGGATATTCTACTTTTCGATGTGGCTCAGTAGCACAATTAACTCATCATGTTAAACTCAATATTAATAGACGGCGCTATTAATATAATTAGATCTCCAGGCATAGACCTTCCATCAACAAATTAAACAAGAACAAGACAAATACTAAACTTGAAACATGGCAACTAGGAAAAGCACTCAACATATTGTTTTCCTGATTTGTTAAATCAATATGGATAAATACTTATCATATTTATCTATTGGTTCTATAGTTATATTCTCAGTAGTAAATAATGAACTGATATAAAAGACCCATACTTTTATATCTTAATAAACTTCAGACTTCTTTTAGTTTTTATATACAGTTGGAAAAGCTGATATATTATTGTCTTTTTAAATTGTATTTTTATTTATAAACTCTAAGAATAGTTCACTCTTAGTGTAGCAAAAAAATTCTTTAGTTTTTTTTTATTAGATAATAAATGAAACAATATTCTAGTTGACTTTGTGCTGAACTAAGATACTATTTCCACACATAAGAAATCAAATGTCATCTCAAATAACACTATGTTCTAATATTCAAATAGAGATGACATAGATTTAATCATAAAA
>JAEPRC010000745.1:0-21695 GCA_016758945.1 Mucor plumbeus
GACCCATACTTTTATATCTTAATAAACGAGAGACTTCTTTTAGTTTTTATATACAGTTGGAAAAGCTGATACATTATTGTCTTTTTAAAATTGTATTTTTATTTATAAACTTTAAGGATAATTCAAGTATAGTGATTGTTTCATAAATTTGAATAATTCAGAAATGGCCAGCTTAAAATTGAGGAAGCGCATTTGAGATGAAAATAATGCGAGAGAATACTAAGGTATTACAAAGATAAATATTAAGTAAAGTCTAGTTTATTTTTTATTCTCTATTAGAAAATGTTATTGTTGGATGGGTTTGAAGACTTTTTTTTTTTGTCGATTTTATAAAACCAGTTTTCATGTAATATAAAATGGTGAAGGGAAGGATGGTATGCAACATTTAATTCATATGATAGTGCGAATTGGGGGCTGCCTAACGACTTTTATCTCGTCAAGAAATATTAATTTTTCGCCGGGAAAATTGAAATTGAATGATTGGGTTTTCTACTGAAAAAGGAATCACCAAAAATCCATGTATATTCCATGGGACCGGAACGTTCTTTTTTTTTGGGACCCAAAAAAAAAGTGAAGAAAAACTTGAATAACGCGACGAAAAATAAAGCTACAACTATAAGTAAATACTCAATCTGTAGGTAATTTTGTTGCGCAAAATGTGAACACAAAATATTTTAGGGTTACATTTAAAAAAAGGTTACTTTTTGGTCCAAAACCACTAAAATACAGAATTGAATTTTACTATGAATTTTGTGAGAAAAATGATTTCAAATATTACATAGATCGATTCAAAATTGAAAACTGAATTTAAAACATTTGATACGTAAAATCAACTTGCTATGCATTTTCGTGAGTTATTAGACGCTCAAGTTTTTTTTTTGGATTTTTCTCCTTAATTTTTCCATTTGAACACTTTTGAATTTAAGTTCAGCTGAGTGTGAATATTTGCTTATATAATTATATATCGTCAAATTCAAAACGGGAGCATGCACCCATTTCAATAGATAATTAGGAAATAAAGAATGCAAGACTATATTTGAGATGCTACAAAATATTAATAAATAAGCCATTATCTATTCATCATGCTTTTTTAATTAGTATAAAAGTGTCAAAGATAAAGCATTGGGATTTCCTAGTTTTTAAAGCCAAAATACCTTCCAAATCAGATTTGTGTGCTAGTATGACGCATTATTCAAGTTGTTTGGCAAGGTTTCCGGATCTTACGTTTTGAAATGGCCAGGTGCAAAGAAAATTGATTTTTTGCGTACGGAAATTGCCTATTTTGTGAATAACTCAATAAAGTTTCCCCGGCCATTTTTTTTAAAATGTACTTGTTTTACCCTTATATAAATCATTAGAAGCATGTCTGAATGTTTGCTCAAAAATTTCAAACTTTAAAGAAGTTCTTGAATATTGCAGGGCAAATTAAGGTAATTATTGTAATTGTAGCTGCCAAAAAGTTGAGATGCATCACATTTTTAATTAATATAAGGCTGTTAATTGATAATGTGATGTGTACGCCAGCATCTGAATACGTTCACTAATGTACGAGACGCTATTGAACATGCTGCTTGATGTTTTACAATTTAGATAATGCTTGCGTCATGTTTACTTGCTTCAAAAACTGAAAATACTTGCCAAGCTCCGTTGCTACTGAGGATTAAAATGTATTACATTATCTATAAAGGAAGTATATAGAGTACAGCTACCTTATTGTTGTAATTCGAGCACATTTGAATTAATTTTTATAAAGAATAAGTTTTTTATCGTTGTCTTCAATTAGAGCAATAGCAAATTATCAATTTTTTTCCCAAACTTTTTTCCATATGTAAATTTTTTGGTACAGTCAATATTCAATATGCCCTATTCAAACGCACTACTTCCCATGAACATTAAATAAAATACATATTTATATGCTGAATAGACTAATTGTCACACATTTATGAATTAATTTAATAAATATATTTTACTTCAATAGCATTCATTTATATGTTGTTTATATAATTAAATAATGAGATTTGTCTTTTGACTATAAATAGTATGAGAATATCTATTTAAACTAACAATAGTTTTACAATTTAACTTTTCCTACATCTACTCTAGCATAGTCTTCCAAAGTAAAAGGAACATATGTATCGCCATTGAGCCAGTAAACAGGATCAGTCTCAGGAATTTTAGTGAGATCAATACCTTGGTTACGGAACTCGACTTTTTGTTGTTTGAATGTACCTGTAATTTCCATGGCAGGAACAAAACGAATAAATACAGGGATAGCATATTTAGGCAACTTTTTACGCAAATACTGATAAAGTTCTTTGAAATCAATAACAGAACCTTCTTTAAGTACAATAGCAGCCATACCAGCACGACCATCGTGGTTGGGAACCGATGCACCATAAACATTTGCTTCGCCTATACCAGGATAAACACCCAAAGCTTGAGCTACTTCTGTTGTAGCCACATTCTCGGATTTCCAACGGAAGGTGTCACCAACTCTGTCACCAAAGTAAAAATAACCTTCAGAGCTCAATTTCAATAAATCACCACTACGGAAATAACTAAAAAGCAAAGGGGAGGGGGTTTATATTAGTAACTTGTTGATTTTTGCATAAAATTTAACATACTTGTCTCCCTTTACAAAAACGTTAGATAAAATCTTCTTCTTAGTAGCACCCGTGTTCTTATAGTAGCCATCAAATGAAATAGGCCCATCTACATCAATACGTACAATCAATTCACCTTGCTCACCAAATTGACACTTCAGAAATTGCATTAATTTTAAAGCTCAACATTTACACATACATAAAAAAATATTTTACCTTGACACAATAACCATTTTTATCTTTAAGAGGTTCTTCAGTAATAGGATCAATCTTAATTAGCTGGACCTCACTACGGACCAAACGAAAGAGTTTTCCACGAAGCCCAACGGCGCCTGCACCCATTTCACCTGTATTGACATTGAACAAACTTGTGGGGGCTACATATAAAGGTTAAAAAAGTTCAACAAGGTAGTTGCATTTATACTTATTTACCTTCTGTTGCAGCATAGAATTCACAGATTTTGGGGATGTTGAATCTATCTCTAAATCTTTCCCAAACATCAGGTCTCATACCATTACCATAAACTAATTTAACATTATGGTTTCTTTCTTGAGGATGATGAGGTTGGCTTAACAAGTATCTACAAAATTCACCAATATACTATGTATTATATATTAGATATAGAACAGTTTCTTGAATAGATATCATACTTACAGTAAAGACATCAACTTTGTAGTCTACACAGTCATTCCAGAAACGACTTGCAGAGAATTTACGACCCAAGACAATGGTACCACCAGCATACAAACATACAGACGATGATACAATTACTAACAAATAATATTAGTCACGAGCTTTATTTTGTGTACGGGTATACTTTACATCCAGAACTATGATATAAAGGCAAAACGCAATAAACTCGTTGATCCTTTTGGACACCTGCGGTATTCGAATACATAACCATAGCAACTAATGAAAATTCAGGGGTAAGGTTTCAGTTGCCTTTGAAGATTAATTTACTTACAATTGACTCGAGCATGTTGACTAATAGCAGCCTGTAGTAGCAATTGTGAGTTAGTAAAGTATACTAAATAGTGAAAAGTTTTGGATTTACCTTTGGCATACCGGTAGTACCACTATTAATTAAATTGAAATGCAATGATGAGTTTTTTTTTTTTTTTTTTTTTTTGGATGTATCTCACTGTTCCCAAAATTATCTTACCTAGTATAGATCAAATAAGCTGGATCGTTAGCTTGAATACCTTTGAGGTAATCTTCACTTGTGTCTTTCTCTGAGAAACGAGACAAAATACTTGGTGTGAGAGTAGGCGCAATAGCTAAATGAGCTAATTCGGCTTCTTGGGTTGATTCACCATATGCAACTAATCTAACATTGAGTTCTTTGGTAGCATCTACAATAGTATTCACTTGTGATTCATAAATAGGGTCAAATATGAAGAGTTTTGTATTTGCAATTTTAATACAATGCAAGAGTGAATCATCTGCCAAGTTGGTATTAATCAATGAGGGTACGGCGCCAATTTTGCTGATGGCCAACAAACTAATAAAGAAAGTAGGGTGGTTTTGATGCATCATACAAACGATATCTAAGTAACACGTTGGATTAGCAAAGACTTCAGGGTTACACTCAAATGCTTACCATTTCTCTTGATATTTTGAGCAAGCAACCAATAAGCCTTATAAAGTATGTGTCAATGCATATTATCAATATTTGTATGATAGTATCTGATTTAATCTTACCAATCTGTTTGATGCTAAATTAGGTAGGATTAATATGAATAATTTTTTATTATACGCTTTTAGTGTAACCTACCTTTTTCAATCTGACGAAATGTGTATTCTCTTCCTTCAAACAAGACAAAAATTTTATTGGGGTTTGCCTTTGCCTTCTCTTTAAATCGGTAATAAAAGTGAAGTTTGTCTTGAAATGCCCAAATTTTGTGCCTAATTTTAAACTTTGATTAAGAATAAGCGCAAATTTAATTGAATGATTAAAAACTTACGAAATTGTTGCAGCTGCACCAGATCTCAATTGATGAAGATCTTTACCAAGTAATAATTTGGCATCAAGGTACATACTACCTAATAAACCACCTACACCTGCTGCAACTACAGGAAGAATATCTAAATGTGTGATGGCAATGTTAGTTTTTATTGCATAAGTTTTCGCTGATATATTACCGGGACTCATGATAATAAAATTAAAATTTAGCGTAAAATGAAATTTCGTTGAAGGGAAACAAAAAAAAAAAAAAAAAAAAATCAAAAAGTGTATTTAAATAATACGTTTTTTGCATTTAAATACTTGAAAGACTACTACGTACAACTCAAAGTTTTCACATACACACGAACACATTATCACTTTTAAAAGTCAAATTAATATTGAATCTTCCCAGCTAAATTAATTTTTTAGTAAGCTATGCAAATGCAAAAGTAGAATAAAAGTTGTTTTGTAATAGAATGGTTACTTTAAAAAATATTATTTTGACCAAAATAAAAATTCCTAAATTAGAAATACTACGTTACTAAAATATATAAATATATATATTCAATTTATTGACATGATGCAGATTGATTTTTATGATAGTTTTCATTGACCCATTCAGTCATTTTTTTCAAGAGTAAAATATGATTTTGCTGTGCTGTTGCTCTTGTAGTAGGATATAATGATTTAGACTCGGGATCTTGTTTGGTTAAAGGCTTAGAATTATCATCGTCATCTTGTAAAGAAAGTTTAGATAAATCACTAGTAATTAATTCTCGAATCAAATCATCTGTTGATTTGGTTTCTCTTTCTTCTTCTGATTTCTCTTCAGGGGCAGTAGGTTTGAAGTTGCTATCAGCCAAAGCACTGGAGAATGTATTAATAAGAGTAGCCATATTCTTCTTATCTTCATGTGTAACTGGTTTTGAAGGCTTGAATGAAATAGTTTCTTCTTTTTCAATTTCTGCATTTTCAGGATTATTTGCTTTGGTGAAATTGGTTGTTGTTCGAAGTTCAGGTTGGAAATATTGATTGGCCACATTGGGAATAGCTGTGTAATGTTGTCTTTGACCTGTAACTCCCACGTTCTGTTGTTGATATTGTTGATATTGATTGGTAGATGAAGACAAGCCAAGATAACTATTTATATTTTGACTTGGCACAATAGGTTGTGGCATGGGTTGAGATCTGACATACATGTCGTTTTCTTCACATGAAACAGGATACATACTACTATCATTATTATGCGATGGGACAACAGGATATTGTTGTTGCCCCTGTTGTTGTTGCGGAGCATTAAAATTAGACATTTGAGTATATGCAAATGATGTTGCAGGATCCATTATAGATTCTTGAGGCAATTGCCCTGTAGCAATACTATCAGAAAGGCGAGCAAGCCAGTCATTCATGTCATTTAATTGCTGTTCATTGCTAATGTTCAAGTTAAAATTGGATTCATTAATAGTTCCTGCATCCATAAAATTTTGTATTTGATCAAGACTGTGAGCAATAGAAGAATTGTATTCTGTTGGTTTTGTATCCATATCCATTGGGAAAAATAAATCATTAATAATATCTGCAGGTTGTTGTGCAACAAAACTTTGTTGTGGAACTTGATTATTATAATGTAATTGTTGCTGTTGTTGTTGCTGCTGCTGCTGATGTGAAGAGGAGAAATCAGACATTGCAGTAGAAGGAGAAACACCAGCATACATCCAATTTTCATCAGAATAGGTACTTGTAGGAGGAGAAATAGGATGATTATCAGACAATACAGGTGAAACATCCCTGCTTGAATGATGGGTAGAATTTGGTGGTGTTAATGGTTGATGATTTCTATGATGACAACGTAAAGTTGAAATATGCTGTTCACTATGAATTTTTTCATGTTTCTTTAAATCTTGAGGACGCTTAAATGATTTGCTACAGAACTAATTATAAAAAAAAAAAAAAATTAATACGGTATATCTTAAATTATAAAACATTATTCATACTTGGCATCGATGTGGTTTTAATGGAACATGGACTCGAAGATGACTAGTGATATGATCTCTTTTAATTACAGTAACATCACATTTTTCCCAATGACAAGTAAGACAGAGATTTCCAGTTGATTTTCTACCGACATGATCATTTGTTAAATGAATATAAAGATGTTCTGGATCATCAAATGAGATTGCACAGCCAATCCAACGGCAAAAGTAAATTTCAGTATCCATTTCTAAAGAAGTTTGCATGATTAAAAAAAGAAATAAGAAAGAAAAAAAAAACACAAAATAAAAGAAAAAAAAGCAAAGATTAAATAAGCAAATAAAAGAATAAAGAATAAAAAATAAAAAAAAAGGAGACAAAGAAGAAGAATTAAAACATACCAAAAAGGAAGGGGTTCTTAAAGGGCGTATGATTAATTTTTTTTTTTTTTATCTTGGCAAAACTTGAAGACCTTATTTGTTGTATACAAATAAGACACATACCGTATAAATCTCTGATCTTCATTGAAACGCAGCCATTTGTATATGATTGTGTGAGCTAGACATTTGGTTGCCAAGCAACTAATTTAAACCGCCTATCTAAAACATCTACAAAACTAAGGCGATCTCCCTCGGTTTGTATGATATCATTTATTAAAGATAATTTAACACATATAAAACGCAAATACTAATCATAGTACTAGCAAGAATATTAGATCGCTTGATTGATTCTGCTGCATTAGAAGGATTATTACTAGAGTTAACACTGTTACTACCAGACCCACTAGAAGAAGTACTATTGCCTGTAGCACCTGAAATAAATGAATCTGATCCAATAGCACTTGCAATACCAATTCTGTTTTGATCTACATCATAAACTTGATATAAACTTCTTAAAATGGATTCACCAAAAAAAATTTGTCCTGTAGTAGGGACAATACCAATCATACAAACACTTGCTGTCGACATGTAATCAGTATCCATAGGATAAATTACATCGGCAATTGCAACGTTTAATATAATCGGCGTATCTGTTACATTATCGGAAGGTGACATCATGAATTGAAGTGTAATGTTTTTTTGAGCCATAGAGCATCGAATCTGAAATTATGCATATAATATAATGAATACATATTTTACTTTCACTTGGCATTATTTCCTATTATGTCAAATACGAACCTGGAAGTAGTTATTAGCAGAATCAAACGCCAAGTTTGTATTTCCAATTGCCGCAGCAAACAAAGGCTCAATAACATTCATAGGCAAGTAAGTTAAAGTAGTACCAGTATCAAATACAAATTGTGTTGTTGCTTGAAATGGTGCATTTAATGTTGATTTTCCATCAACAGTTGCTCCAACTCCTTGTCCATATACTTGCCAATAACCATAATCAGATTTACCATTAAGTGATACTCGAGTAGTCTTTGCAAGTGGAAGATAAGTAATATCTCCTTGATATTTTGTTGAATCAATACCACCAAAAATAATTTCACCCAAAGTATCTAATGATTCTGATTTATTAAGGAAAACAGAGAATACATTTTGCGAAATCTTATTTTGTTCTTTTAGATTAAAAAAGAATGGATTATAACTTTTGGTTGGAGATGTAATTAATGGATATCCTAATCCAAAAATACCATCCATACGATGGTCTGAGCTGAAACTAGTTACATTATCTGCACTGCTAACTGTAGGTGTATAAGATTCTCCAGAAAGTGTTTGCATATTAGTCAAAATATTTTGCGTATTATTGGTCAATCCGAACTGTTGTTGTTCAATAATTGCACCACCAATATTTACTGTATCCAAACCAAACCCTCCAGATGCACTTCCAATACCATAAGTGATATTAAACACTTCGTTCATGTCTTTAAATGTACTAGAGCTGGATTCATTGAATTTAGCCAAAGGACACATGATTGTAGGACAGCTTGCTCCAGGTACCCAAAGATCGGCACTATCATTTTTTATTTATTTAATCCCAGTAATGTTTATATTTAAAACAAAACAAAACATACCTTCCTGTATCTAAAACAAGCTCAAATGTTTGAGGTGGTGTACCAATAGCTACATTAACCATGTAAATAGAGCCATCACCAATATATAAATTTTGTTTGTAATCAGCTCGTCTACGAAGTGATGAAATTGGTGGTCCACCATGAATAATTTTCTTTTTGCTAATGGGTACTCTTAATAATTTGATTTCCTTGTCTACATCTGTATTTGCTGCAGTAACAAAACTCAGTGCAGAAAAAAAAAAGCCAATTGCAAATTGAATTTTCATTTTGAGTAAATGAATGGAATTAGCACACTAAAGAGAAAGAAGGAAAAGAGGAACAGCTGTGTAGTGTAAAAATTAGTTTACTGTTGTAATATATAAAACAATTGTGTGTGGGACAAAAAAAAAATATCTTTAATGTTCTACAATTGTTGGTAACACGCAATTTGTTAAAGGTTATGAATCATGGTCCAGCTAAAAAAGTATGGAAGATTGAATCGTATGTATACAATGACTTCCCCGTGTTTCTTTTATATGTGTACAATGAAAAACTATACATTGTCAGTAATTTTCGAATATTAGATTAGATTGTATTGTATCAAGCCAATTCATATTATTTGGTATTTTAAAGTTTAACAACTTATTCCAACCTATAAAATATAATTGTTCATCGTGCCTAATACCTAATGCAGCTAAATTGCATAATACAATCACAATGGTTTTCTCACATTTCTATTTTGTTTATTTACATATACATCATTGTTCAGGAACCTTTTATGTTGGACTATGCTGGCATATGCTGGCATATGCATAATTATCAAGTTTGTATAAATTTAACAGGGTGTGTACATCTATTTTATAATTTTATATCTTACATAATTGGATAGATTGTATTGTATATGTTACCTCAATTACTGTACCTCAAATATTATATTCACTATACATCGTCATCAGTAAGTCTATAATAATAACCACAAAAACCTTAACTCAATTGTGTATTTATAGCGCTTCATATTTCGAAGTCAAAAATCATCGCTTAAATGGTTGATTTTGGCTTTTTTCAAATCTTCAAAATTGGAGCGTGCCACTTCTTTCTAAAGTGTTCCAATTCAAAGTTATTCGGAAATATACCTAAAGTACTGCAAATTATATGGAGCCTTGCTACAAAAAACTAGTTGGCTGTTTGCATTGTGAAGAAGAGTCAAATAAATTGAGTTTATTTTTGTATTTACCGGAGCAAAAATCCGATTTTCCTAATCTTCGGGCGGTTGGTTTATCAATACTATTTACCATTTTTTCGATAAACAATTGACATACATAAATTTAGAACGTGTACCTGAGAGTTGAAATTAAATATTCTTAATTTTATTTTCATGTGCTCTGAGTTATAAGATCAAGTAAATGCTTGGAAAATCTGTCTTTGGATTTTTACAGCTTAAAAGTCAGGTCTTTGCCACAGAATATTTTTACGAGAAATAAAGTTACAAGTAAACTTTTATAACAAAATTTACCTAATTTTAATAGTTCTTTAACGTACTCGGATATCACAACTTCTTTTTTTTTTTTTTTTTTTTTTTTTTTACTTTTTGTGATACTTGTGGCATATTTCAATATAAAACATATATTAAGTATTACTCTTATAACTAATATCATAACCCTAATTTGCATCTATCTATTAAGCTTTATTGCTCAAAAAAATCTTAATTTTTGATGGAGAAACTCAAAAAAAAAAAAGGTAGAATTCAAACTTTGCTTTTTTTTTCATGGGTATTTACTCGAGGGATTTCAGATTTCAAATCCAGAAAACTCACAAAATCAGTGTTTTCTCAACGAAAAATGCAGCTACAAGTGTCCCAAACCATCTGATCTGTGGATAATTCTATGGGTTATACTTTGAATAAAGCAGAGTTTTAAAGTAATTTGAAAAAAATTAACTTTCAGTCCAAAAACAGCTAATATTTGGCTTGTGATTCAAAAATTATTTTATGAGAAAATTATAGTTAGTTCTTATACCGTCCGATGCAGATTTTTGAATTACACATAAAACATTTAATTCGCTAATTTGGTTTACTATGAGTTTTGTTGAGCATTCACATGGCTTCATTTTCGCCATGATTTTTGGAAGAAATGTCAAAATCGAATTTTAAACCCAGTGTATCATATTTTCGATGCATTGATGGTATGAAATATTTAAAATCTTCATCAAAAATCCTTGTGTTTTCGAGTAGCAAAAAATAAATCGAAAAGAATTAATTGTCTTCACCGATACACATGCATAAAACTTTTATTATTCCGCTTAAAACACCGTTTTATTATTAAAACAGCCTTTAAAACTTCAAATCAAGTGAACCTCACATGCTTTTATATTTTGCAAATCAGCGTTAAAATAAGGTTTACTAAAATATTGTTTTCATACCCTTCTGTGAAAATTGCATAATTCATTCAAATCTGAAAAATAGTAGATATTTTAATTATAAATATGGAAAATACGAACAATAGTATTGGCTGATTCTTTTCAACTCTAAATTGCTTTTGATCGGTCAAACATTGATTTATTACAACCAATAGGTACGATATAAATGGTAGTATCCTAACCCAACTTTGTTACACGATGAAATTTGTAAAAAATATACTCGAGTAGTATTTTTTTTTTTTTAATTTGTTACTTAACTGAATTAAAAATATTTAATCTATAATTTATTCAAACTAATTAGATACATTTTTTTTAAGATGTTTATGAAAAAGCGAGTAGTATAGTACCCTCAATTTGAATCAATTTCGTGGATCTATGCAACCATTTATATAGATGGAGTATTGCTCAAGTTAAACTGCCGAATGAATGCTATAGGTCTATCAAGTTGCATCACAAAAAATAACAGATGAAAATAATGACTTATTGCCTTATAACCCAATCATAAGAATGCATTTCTCTATGTCAGAATTGGTAAACTACTTGAGATTGACTCATAGGCTTTTCTATTTGACATTAAAGTTTTGCATTTTATTTTCATTTTCCCTTCTTCTCTTTTTAACAAGAATTGAATTACTCTTCCCCCCACTCTCTTCTCTTTTTCTTAAACTTTTTATTTTCTCTTCTTTTTTTCAATCAAGAATGGCTTCTAAACTTCTCTCAAGAGCCTCGCCTCTTGCCTCTCGTACATAGTAAGTAAAAAAAAAAAAAAAAAAGAAAACAAGATGTCTCGGTAAATAACTGACATAATATTTAGTCGCGATATCTCAAAGGCTGCACCCATTGGTCTCAGACATTATGCTACTGAAGGCAACAAAAAGAAATTAAATACTTTCAGTTCCGTCATTACTCAACCCAAGAGTCAAGGTGCTTCTCAAGCTATGTGTAAGTATAAAATGTCAATGCTATTTGATCTGATTTAGTAAACTAAATGCAATTTTAGTATATGCAACTGGTTTAACTGAAGAAGACATGAACAAGGCTCAAGTTGGTATCTCCAGTGTGTAAGTTTCTCATATCATTGTTAAAAGCGCATTATGAAATTGGTTTATTGATTTGTTCTTCTCCACATACAAAATAGCTGGTATGAAGGTAATCCTTGTAACATGCATCTTTTGGATTTAGCTGGTGAAATCAAAAAGAGCGTCATTGAAGCTGGTCTTATTGGTTACCGCTTCAACACTGTTGGTGTTAGTGACGGTATCTCTATGGGTACTCGTGGTATGAGTTATTCTCTTCAATCCAGAGATTTGATTGCTGATAGTATTGAGACCGTAAGTCACATGCACTGAATTTGTTGAAATTTCCTTATATATTGATTAAAACAATCTTCATTAGGTTATGGGTGGTCAATGGTACGATGCTAATATCTCAATTCCTGGTTGTGATAAAAATATGCCCGGTGTTTTGATGGCAATGGGTCGTGTCAATCGTCCTTCTTTGATGGTTTATGGTGGTACCATTCAACCTGGTCAAAGTTGTGGTGGCGCAAAGCTTGATCTTGTTTCTGCTTTCCAAGCTTATGGCGAATATGTTTCAGGTGCCATTAGTGAAGAGAAGCGTTATGATATTATTCGTCATGCTTGTCCCGGTCCTGGTGCTTGTGGTGGCAGTAAGTTATTAGTATAAAAGTACGTTTGTTGATGTAAGTGCTAATTTAAATTGATTTATTATAGTGTATACTGCCAACACCATGGCATCTGCCGCTGAAGCTATGGGTATGACTTTACCCTACTCTTCATCTACTCCCGCTGCTTACCCTGAAAAGATTGAGGAATGCCACAAGGCTGGTTATGCTATTCGTAACCTCCTCGAAAAGGATATTAAGCCTCGCGATATTATGACTCGTGCTGCTTTCGAAAATGCCATGGTTCTTACCATGGTTCTCGGTGGTTCCACTAACGTTGTTCTTCACTTGATTGCCATTGCCAAGAGTGTTGGTGTCAAGTTGACCTTGGATGATTTCCAAGCTGCTAGTGATAAATCTCCCTTCTTGGCTGATTTGAAGCCTAGTGGTAAGTACGTTATGGAAGATTTGCATGGTATTGGCGGTATTCCCGCTATTCTCAAGTATCTTATGGAAGAAAAGATGATTGATGGTAATGTCTTGACTGTTACTGGTAAATCTCTTGAAGAAAATCTTCATTCTCTCCCTGGCCTTCCTCAAGGTCAAGATATCATTCGCCCTCTTTCTAACCCTATCAAGTCCAGTGGTCATTTACAAGTTCTTCGCGGTAATTTAGCTCCTGAAGGTTCTGTTGCCAAGATTACTGGTAAGGAGGGTCTTAAATTCACTGGCAAAGCCCGTGTATTTGATGGTGAGGAACATTTCATTACTGCCCTTGAAAATGACGAGTTCAAAAAGGGTGTAAAGACTGTTGTTGTTATCAAGAATGAAGGTCCTAAGGGTGGTCCCGGTATGCGTGAGATGTTGAAGCCTTCATCTGCTATTATGGGTGCTGGTTTGGGTAACGATGTTGCTCTTTTGACTGATGGTCGTTTCTCTGGTGGATCTCACGGTTTCATCATTGGCCACGTCTGTCCTGAAGCTCATGTTGGTGGCCCCATTGGTTTGGTCCAGGATGGCGATACTATCACCATTGATGCTGAAACTCGTGAAATGAATATGGAAGTTTCTGAAGAAGAACTTGCTATTAGAAAGAAGAATTTTGTTCCTAATCCCCCCAAGTATACCAGAGGTACTCTCGCTCGTTATGTTATGACCGTCAAGAGCGCAAGTGAAGGTGCTGTTACAGATGAATTGTAAAGAAACAAAGTATACTATTTATGTTAGAAAGTAGATTACGTAAAAGACTAAAAAAGAGAGAAAAATCGACTACCCTTTTATTCACACCAAAATGAACATGTAATATAATAATAAAAAGATAGTTTAAAAATACTATGGCTATCCAAAAATTCTACGTCTATTAATGAATTGAAGTTGTAAAAGTGCCGATATATATATATATATATATATATATACGGACGTATTCCATAGATATAGCTTCAACTTTATTATAATATTCAGACGATTTAGATAAATCACATTGTCTACAGAATTCTTTAATGTAGGATCAGAACCTTTTACCAGATAATATAATTTTGTATTTTGAAATATATGAAAAAAATTTATGCATTCAATATGAACATTTCTAGGGTGCATTATACAGAAACTAGTTTGAAGTTGGCCCTAAATCTTTATGATAATCTTTTGTGCCATTTTTTTTATTTGACATCTTCAAAAGTTTGTAATTTAAAAATGAATGCGGTATGTTTATACGCAATATATTATGCAGCCCTCCTTTTTTTTTAATTGAGACCTAAAGTAAACTGCTATTTTACTAGTACATTTGCTTTCTTAATAAGATAATTCGCCGTGTAAACATTCATACAAATATTCCACAATTTGTCAATATGTGGAGACCCATCATACACAGTTAAATGCAAGGTGTATTTAAGCTCAATTCGAAACTAAATAATAAGGAAAATCCCTCAGGGAGGAGCTATTTATTTTATGTTTCAACATCGAACGACATATTACGCCATAGGGCACATCATCGCGTATAATCCATCAGCCGAAGTTTCAGTGCGCGCACTGTTAAGGTATCATACCGTCTACATGAAGCTTGATGTTTGTGCCATTATAGTTAGTTCAGTGACATTTTACTTTTTTTTTTTTCTTTTTATAAATACTCTATTCTGTTGGTAAACAGCATATAAATATACATATATAGCTTTGACAGAAGTTTTTTTTATATAAAGTAAAGAACTCATCATCTCGTGTTACATATGTTACCGACCACGTTGGGTTATTTTCTCCAATTACATTGGATGAACCAGGTTTGAATACAACACAGAATGCCAAAATGATGCGATATATTTACATCAAATGTAATGAAGAGCATTTTAAATACATTTCTTTCCTCTTTCATTAAACATAGAAGCACAAAAACATACTTAAAATGGTAGCAGATCAGCATTACAATAAACATTTATTACAATCAGCCCAAATCATTTAACCTGTTTCACTTTATTTTTTTGATCAATCTTAGAATGCAAGAGAATACCAATACAAGATATTAGTTGTGGGAGATTTAGGAACCGGAAAGACATCAATTCTGAAAAGATATATCCACAATACATTTTCTAGTAACTACAAATCTACTGTAATTATAATTTTTCGACATTTTTCAAGCCCGTATTCTAAACTTATTTTATTTTCAATAGATTGGAGTGGATTTTGCATTAAAAGTCATTCAGCTTGATTCAGACGTCGTTATAAACTTACAAATGTGGGATATCGCTGGTCAGGAGAGGTTTGGAAGCATGACCCGCGCATATTATAGAGGTGCAATAGGTGCATTTATCGTACACGATGTTACTCGACCATCAACTTTTCAAAGTGTTTTAAAATGGAAACAAGATATAGATACTAAAGTAGATTTACCTCTATCTTGGGGAGGTGGAAATATACCTGTTGTTTTGTTAACAAACAAAGTAAATGTGTCACATTGCATCGATACATCAATACTAAATATAATTTATGTAGATTGATCAGCAACCAAATCTTAGATCAAAACAAGAAATGGATGATTTTTGTCTAGATAATTCATTCATTCAATGGTAATATTACATAAGTTTTGTCTGATCTGATGTTAATAATTGGCTTTAAAGGTTCGAAACATCAGCAAAAGAGAATACAAGCATAGAAGCCGCTGTTGAATACCTTATAAACCATATTGTGCAACTTGAAATGTCAAAGCATAATGACAGAGAGTACGAACTTGATTATAGTAATAGTAGTGATAGCAGCACGATATCCCTTTATAACTATATGCCAGATATACACAAGTCAAGCTGTTGTTAATTTCTACTACTGTATTTAAACTTTAGATTGAAGCAAAGTTAGTTTTTTTTTTTCTTTGGATGAATCAAATATGAATCCAGATAATTTGCTTACGAAATGAAAATTAAAATTAGACGGAAAAAAATTAGTTTGAGACGAATGAGGGGTAAATGTTCAGACATTTAGCTTGAAATATAATAAAGGGTTCTGCCTACTGTCGCAGTGATAGGATATTGATTTAATTAAGCTAATGGTGTATGTGCTTGTTTGTTGGAAGCTATTATAACGTAACATTTTTTCAAAAGTTTTATTTGAGGTTGTTAACTGTTGATGAGTGAGAATGAGAGTGATTTGTATGTATTACTATTGCCAAGAAGAGCTTCCCATTACGTAATATAATTTTTAAATGGGAAAAATGTCTCTATAGTATTTATATAAAATACATAAAGGAACGATTAGAGTATTTTATGTTTCTGAAAAAAAAAAAAAAAAAAAAAAAAAAGAAACTGATTCATATTAAAGCCAATTAACTATATGAAAATTGATCTAATAATTTGTGTCTGCTCATATAAAGCACCACTTGCTTGAGAATCTATTTGGTTCAATTAGATTGATTATGCAACATTTATTCGCTCTTCAGTACTTTTATGTACGGAAGTATTGTTACTTTTCAAGATATACAAAACGGTAAAGGACCTATATATTTATGCGCTATTGAGTTTTTGACGTTAAGGTATGATAAATTTAGTCTTTAACATCTAAAATTCTTTAATCTCGGTATTATACATATTCAAATCGCTCTCTCTTTCTAAATTTTATCAATACTCTAACATCCCGTTCTTAAAACATGTGGAATATTTAAAGTAAAAATATGCAGAGAAAACTAGCAACCAAGAGCTATGCTTCTGGTGCCACTGGGGTACTTCAAAGAGAGCTTCAACTGAGGTCTAAAACCTTTGGATCTGTGGTGGTAGATATCAATGAGTTTAGAACCTCCAAGGTCAGTATTGTTACTGTATTCAAGCATTGAAAGAGTTTCTATTCCTAACGTTTCAAACTGTATATGTTTAGGTGTACAACAGCTGTAAAAACAAAGAACCTAAGCAGATAAAACTGTCCGAACAGAAATATTTCCAAGGTATATTAGATTGTAAACTCTGCCATATATTTTGGGACCGAGATATAAATGCAAGCAAAAGCATGTTGGATATTTCGCTTTCTGTTTGAGAGGGGCAAAGGAAGACCTTTAGTCTTCAAAAGAGAAATCATCGTAGAGAACAGTTTTGTTCGAAAGGATAATTTAAATATTTACAGTAAATCGTCTACAGAATAATCCTTACTTGTTTAAAAACTAACATTGTTCCGTCTAAAAAATATTCCACTTTTTCTCAATCTCAAGTTTAAATTATGTAAATAATATAAACCAAAACCCACGTGCTGCTGGAACTATTTGAAAGTACGCGCTAAAACCCATTTTTATTTTTTAAGATGTATTTACAAAGTAATAGTATCTACTATAGTCAATTAAGAATTTTTCTTAACACCTTCAGATTTATCTAAGGCATCAGATGCAACACGACGAGCAGCAGATTTGTCCAAAACATCTTGAACTTGTTCTCTAGCTTTTACCTTCTGTTGACGCTCTTTTTCCATCACAACGCTGTCTGCTAAAAGGCCATGGAAACCGTAATAAATACCTACCATTAATGAGATAAATATAACTGCCAAAGTAATTTGAAAAGTAATCCATTTGAAACGAATAACGTAAGCAGTAATTAATTCTGCAGTTTTGTTGCGATAAGGGAAAGCTTTGATGAGACCAAAAAGCATAAAGGATTCAAAAAGTTCAGCAAATATGTTCAAAAGAGGAAGCCATGCACCGGGACGAATAGCTGCAGGTGCTTTCTTATAAGCCCATGTACAAATAACAATAACAGGTGCAGAACGTGCAATCACGAACACAATATCATAAAGTAAATATGTCAAATAAGCTTGTCTTCCTTTTGGTCCGTAACTATTCAAAGCATTAAATACTTCATTGGAAGTTGTAGGGTTTTGATATTCGATAATATCCAACATTGGCTCTCCAACAGCATCATATCCCAAGGGATTGACAATCTAAACCCATGAACATTTAGCGTTGTGCGGTAAATTCATTAAAAATATAAATACATTACCACAGCATATTTATACAAACGATCCAACATAATTTTGGCTACCACAATAGAGAAAATAAGAATACGTGCATTCAAGAATGAATTTAAGAGAGTTTCTGAAACTCTAGGAAAGGGATCTAATCTGAATTTCATGGCTAAAATATAATTTAAGAAAGAGTAAAGAAAAATATGATAAAAGTGTTCTACCGGAGAAATAATTAATAAATAGGTAAAACAAGATTCGGAATGGCACGGTAATAGTGATGGATATCCAAATTTCCGTTGATTTTCTACATGTATGCTTCACTGTGTGACTATACTTGTTACCATTTGTCAATCATAACGAACTGAAATAATGATGTATCAATTATCTCACTTGTCATTTGTTTCAACGATTCAAAAATCGTGAATAATATATACTGAATTCGATAATAATTATTTGGATTATATAAAAAATATACATTTAAATTCAAGTTATGAAGATATTGATGTAGTGTTTCGTTGTTATAATCTTTGGGGCTTTTTAACGCCTCATTTTTATGCACTATGTCTGGTACAGCTTGTTGAGACGAGAAAACGTAATCATGACATTTATGATGTAAGCTAAACTTTTCCAAATAAAATGAACTTTTTCAATCTGTGCAAACAAGCATTCAACTAATTCTTGTTTAATACATTTGATATGACGTTGTTTCATAATATTGTTATTGTTATGAAGATGTTTTTTCGATTGCTGGATGTTACTTTTCAGAGATAAAATAGTTATCTATATAAGCTTGAACTATAACGGAAATTATTGGTTAATTTTTTCTCATCGCTTCAATATCTTTGGGTTTACTACATTCGACAGCTCGCAGAGATGCAATATTTTATTATTTTTAATGACCGTTTCATATTTGCATAAATGATTTTCTTTCGAATTCAACCATAGCCAAGTATAGTAAATTTCAAGGGACCAAATTTACTCGACAAGTAAAAATGGCTTTTTGTTTTTCACTACTTAAAGTTAGATGCGATCATATAGAAGATTAATTGCAAAATAAAAAATACGTAAGAGTGCAAGAGATAATTTAGTTAAATTCATTGTTTAGTTACTTTGAATAACTTTTTGTTACAAGTTAAAATTGAGCTGAAGTAAGATGCTATTTCCACACATAAAAAACCAGATACCACCTTGAATAAAATCATGTTCAAATACACAAATAGAGATGGCATAGATTTAATTCTAAACATGAAAAACATGAGTAATGCAATATACAGTAAAAATAAACTAAAATTTAGAAATAAAAACAAGTAAAATCATAAAATAAACCAAAAGAACACATAGACCAAAATAAGGATTGTTTTAAGTGGATCATTAACAAATATGCGAAAAACAAACATTAAAAGACTGTCTTGATTATATAAATCAACAAGTCAATATAAACCTTAAATCACGGACAAACTAATTGATTTATAAAAAGAATGAACGAATGGGTATCTTATGAATAAAATGGAAGCATGCTTTTGTGTTTCAATAACAAGTATGATAATAGATGCATGGAATGTAGCATTGTTTGATCTGGATGCTAAACACTATGGTTTAATAAATGCTCTAAGTTAGTAATTCCGTAAGCCCTAATTCAGATGGATCACTGACAGTTATAGTACAAACTGCCAGACAGAATGAAATTACAAATAACATAATAGAGTAGATATATAGACTTTCCATATTAATAAAGAAGAATTTAAACTGTATCTTTTTAAAGCTTTTATTTTCCCCATCTTACTGCAACTATAAATACCGAATATATTCAAAAAAAAAAAAATTCAACCCTTTCTTTACTTTTAAACTATTTTCAATATACATAGAAGAATTATAATTTTATTTATAGTTTTTGATTTATCGAAAGTTAAGCGTATAAAATTATTCAAATGAAAAAAATACCGTTATTATGAGCTTATAGAGAGGGTTTATATACTAATTGGATGAGTGAATTAAATGTGAATGATAATATAACTAGAATGAACATGTGGATATTGTGTGAATATAATAGAATTATGCTTCTATGGTCCCATAGTAGCATGATGATAAACGCATTGAATGCAGTATTGCATGATTTGCATGTCAAACCTCATGATTCGATAAATGTTTTGAACTGTAATTCGGTGATTCCTAATTCTGATAGATAAGTTTTCATTCTTCAACGTCAGTAATGTATACTCTTTTCTATAATCACCCCCAAATTAACCACTTTTTATATATATCCTAGATACTGTTAGATAAATATGAGTTAATAGCATTAGGCTACCTATTCCTAGATTTATTTTATATCTCACAAAGAACTCAAAAACAGGTAAAATTCACCGCTTTTTCCTTAAAAGCTAGAACCCACTTTTCATCCCTAATCTCTTTTTTTCCCCACTAAATATCTCCAAGAAAACAATATATGCCAATGTACCTGAGATGCTTCAGTTTAATCCAAAAATGAGTATCCAGAAATATCTTATTCTTTGCAATTCGTATAACTTTTTCAGTGCTAATGTTTCAGATTTTTACGGATATTTCACTGCTAAAAATTAGAAACTTTGAGACTTTATATCTTTTCAAATAACTAAGCTATACCAACACTTTCTGATAATAAAACTTACTGGTTGTTGTATTTTACCAAGTATCATCTTTATTGCCTTCTATAGCAAACAATAAATCATACAGTTCATTAATTACTATTTAGAACATGAAAGAACAAGTCTGAAAATTGAATATAAGAAACGCCTAGATTATTATTTCTTAATCAATTAACCGAACGGCTCAGAACACTTAAATCATGACACCGTGCTCTTCAACCTCTGTGAAACATTCTTAGATATTCAAGGAAAAAAAGTATAAAAAACAATAGAAATTCAACTAGATAAGTGTAGGGTTTTATTATCATGTTAAACTTTAGCTAAGCTTATTGTATTAAATAAATGTCCTCTTTATAAAGTTTTTTACCAGAAAGATTAGTTAATTTTCCTAGGCCCATATGTAGTCAATAATATCCCTTGCAGATCTATTTCTTGATAGTAGCCAGTCGGTGTTGTGAATTAATTGGTTTGATAGTTTTAAGTTTTAACTAATAAAAAAAAACGCTAATAAGTCAACTAGAATATTGTCCTTTTATCATTTAGAAAAAATGAAGAACTCTCTCACTGCACCAAGAGTTCTTCTTTAAATTATATATATTTCATTCTATTTTATTTTTAAACTTATTTGCCTAGTACAAAAATAAAGATATACAGTATACACATGTTTGTTCGTAGGATATTTCATATATGATTTAAACTATTGCTTGACTCTATATACATTGTTTATAAGAATTTTATTGTAAGAAGTACAATTATCTTGGACCCAATGGAGTGATTTGTAAAATGCACTAAGAGGTAGGGATTGGCGTTACTATAATTGTTACAATTGCTATGTGGTCTATACTTACTACTATATATTAAATTTAATTAATATGGGAAGAAATAAGTATTTATAATAATTGAGATTGTAATTTACTATGATTTATTGAAGTAAAAATTAATATAATGTGAGAATAATGTGAATGGGATGGTTCTGTCGGTTTTTTGCCTATTATTTATGTTAAATATCAACTCAATTCCATATTGAATCTGACATCCAAATGGAATTGAAATAGTATAAATACTTTTAGAAACCAGGACCTAATGGCTCCTGGCTTC
>JAEPRC010000746.1:0-21686 GCA_016758945.1 Mucor plumbeus
CACGTGTGGACTGAGCTTAAGCGCCGTCTTGACAGTTATCCTACTCGGCCCACAACAAAAGAAGAATTGGCCACTAGAATTTCAGATGAATGGAACAAATTTACCAAAGATAATTGCCTAGCATATACAGATAGTATGCCAAAAAGAATTAAAGCAGTTATCAGGTCTAAAGGTGGCTCCGCACCATTCTAAAAATAAAAACCTCTTTTTTTAATTTTTCTCTTATTGCTTATTTTTGTCTTCCTTTAATGACTTCGGATCTTGAACCCAACCAATCAAACCATACAATGTACCATCAAAAAGCCAAACTTTAGATTTATTCAATGATATAACCCACCTAACTGTGGTACAACTATTGCATACTTGGGAAAGCAAAATGTACGAAACTTAAAAACACTTGAACAATTATTCTCACCACAGTAAAAAAGTATAAAATTTAAATTTTTCATAATCTTTTGAGAGCTGAATTTCTTGTCTGTTTTTAGTGTGCTTTATATATGCTTGTGCATCATGTAATAATTTTATCCGTTAAATTCTTACCCCAATATCAAATATTACATAATTAATCTTCAACTCATTATAATTACCAAAAATCCATGCAGACTAAATGAATGTTAGTGAATTTATCTGTTTCTTCCGTCCCTTATGCGGCAAAAAAACATATTAAAAAAGCAATATCATGGGAAATACAATTATAACTCTTCTAAGTTTATTAAAGATAGTTTAAAAGTAATGCAAGGTTCAAATAGATTCCCTGAATCTATTTGGTGTTTATAGCGATTATTAAATGTTACTAGCAAATTACTAATGGGGTAATTTGTGCATGCTTAAATTATTAAGCGTGTGGGGGGGGTGATTGATGACTCTTAAATGATTTGTGTAATATTAATTATACAGTTTGATATGATTCAATCTTTGATTCTCTATCTAAGATTCACTTAATAAATTTGATGTATTGAAAGGCTAGTAGTATTTCACTACACCTTATATACAGTCGGGATTACTAATGTTTCATCCATTCCTAATTTTTTCTATTTTTTTTTGTCATACTTTTCTTTCAAACATTTTTTTTATCAATAAAACAATGTCCAAAACATTCGAAATTAACATCAAAAAATTGCAAGATCCAACAGGATCCAAGCAAGACGTAAAAAAAATGAAACTTGGAGCTATATTCTATTTAAAACAGCTTGGATTTAATCAATATGACATTTCTACTATGATTGATATAAAGCGTCCTACAGTTCAAAGTATCATATCCAGAGTAAACCAAACTGGTACTACTCTAACAGGTAAAAGTACTGGGAGACCATCTGCCTTTGATAACTATACACAACGTCATTTGGAACGAACAATAAGGAGAGACCCCTTCCAGACGTTAGAGACCATTACGGGGCAACTCAGAATGATGGAGAAAAATGTAAGCCGCTCGACAACAAGAAAATGGGTTAGCAAGTTGGGCTTTAGATATTATACACCTGCTGTTAAACCCAAAATGAATGAGGAGCACAAAAAAAAATAGATTAGAATGGGCACATCTTCATAAGAATTGGTCCAGTGAGCAATGGAGACAAGTAATTTGGTCTGATGAGTCAAGATTTCGCGTTTCAGGTAATGATGGAACGCCATTAGTTTTGAGAAAAGAAGGTGAAAGGTATGAAAGCTGCCATACATTACATTCAGTAAAGTTTGGTGGCGGTAGTTTGATGGTTTGGTCTTGTTTTTGGGCTGGGGGTTTGGGACCTTTGGTTTTTATTGATGGTAATATGAATCAAGAATCGTATATTGACGTATTATCTCAGTATTATATTCCATGGGTTCCGGACTTATATAAAAACGAAGACAAGGTGTTTATCTTTCAGGAAGATAACGTTACCTGCCATACAGGTGCATATGCAAAGTGGTGGAAGAGATCGCATTCAATGAATGTTATGGAAAAATGGCCAGCCCAAAGTCCTGATCTCAACCCCATTGAGCATGTTTGGAGCGAGCTCGCTCGTAAGTTACGTCGAAGAAAGAATCTTATTCATAATACTGAAGAACTTCGGCGGGAACTTCTCCTCGCTTGGGAGAACATTGATGTTGAGTTCACTGCCAAGTTAATAGAAAGTATGCCCAAAAGATGTTAGGCAGTTATAGATAGCAAGGGAGACGTAACAAAATATTAGTTTTGTTACTTATTTTTATTTTCAAATAATAGACATATATATTTTACTTTTGACGAAATATAAAGGTATCAGAGCCTTCTAATAACGAGCAAACTAAATTCGAAAATGAGTGTTCATTATGTATTTTTTTTTTTTTTTTTTTTTGGATGAAACATTAGTAATTCCGACTGTATTTATAGTCCCATTCCAAATAAGTATTATCTTATCACTTTATTATCATTGATACTTATAATCAATTGTTATATAATTCAACGTATTCCAATCATAGGCATTAATCGTATAATAGTAATAGCAATTACAATTAGCACCACCAACTTCTCCCCAATCATAGAATAAAAGTCAATTTTATAATTTACATATTATATATCCCAATTGACAATTCAACACTTGGCTTTAATTACACATTACTAACTGTAATTATTGTTTCTATTTATCAAAAAAAAAATGCTGTAAATAAATTTCATCGAAACTTACACTTTTTGTAATTGATTTATAGCTTGAGACGCTACAATTTTTTTTTAAAAAATGCAGTTCAAGTCATGATGCATTTCACCATTTGCACATAATTGACGCTATTATTAGTATTTTATGAAGATTAGTTTAATTAAATTATTTATACATTAGATGAATTGATGTATCACTTTAAAATACGACAATTTATTTTTATATAATATCATAAAGCGCACTTTTTACTATTTCTGAGAACATTTTTTAGTACATTTAGGACGTTTTTTCCTGCAATTTATACGTTCATTTAAGCCCATAGATGTACTCATATAAACCATTTTTTGGATGCTCTTTCGTAAGCACACCCTCAGCGTTATCCTGGCTCAATAAGTACATCCATTTACTAGAACAAAAAAAAAATGCGCTTATCTAAAAACATCGATGCTCTCAAAACTTATCCAAGAGGCTGTAGTAATAATAAATAAAGTAAAACTTGTTATTAAGTATAGGCAGCATACGAAAAACTGATGATTTTATGAACTGTACATGATTTAGAATATATAGGTACAAATCTATTGTTATGTCTTATGTAAATATCTATATTATAGTTGCACATCCAATGTCCCAGTCTATAATCAGTGTTATAGTAAACCTAGTAATAGTTATAACGAAAATGTATAAATACATCTTCTGGATGTATTTTTAATAAAATTGTAATATTTTGGCAAGATTATTCCTATTGACCCTTTTTGACATTTCATTCATACAAGAACCTATCATAATATTGTTTCAAATCTGACTTGTTCATATGCGTTTTGTATTTAATCTAGTTCCAACCTCACTTCTGCAGTGACAATAATCACTATATTTGAAACAGTATTCTCCAAATAACTGATAAGAAGTAGCATTGATATCAATTTATATCTAACTGTATACAAAATTTAAGTCTTACTCAGGTTGATATTCATAGAGAATGAGATGCGTTTAAGGGCCTCCATAAGCTCTATTTTCTTCAGGTCCTAAAAAAAAAAAAAAAAAACTACGCTAAAGTCTCTGTTTCTTCGCCAAAAATGCTGCTATATTTTTTTTTGAAAAAAACAAAACACAATTTGTAGATAATTGTGTGGGTTACCATTGGAATAAGTTTTATTAGAACGATTATCATAGAAGTGAGAAGAAAAGACTGAAATTGGAAATATGTTAACGTTTCAGTATGAATTTTACAGTTAATTTTTTAAAAGACTCTCTTGAATTTTACACCATTAGCCGTTGAATGCATTTGAAGCTGTACAAAAGATATATATAAAAAAAAGGAAACACAATCTGCTGTTAATTTTATTGCTCAGGTTTTTATTTTGTATTTAAACATAAGAGCGTACTAATGTCCTCTTATTTTAGCAGCTAATATTATTTCTCGATAAAAGGTCAATATTTTCTCGCAAAACAAAAATGGAATAATAAATATATAAAAGAAATAAATAAAGTAAATTTATCATATAATAAAGATTTTACAGAGTTTACAAATTTTGCAATACCATGTCAATATTTTATCATTGCTTACAAATTAAAAGACCTTAACTTTGCATCAAGGGCCATCAGACTTCCAGCAAGATTGCCTGATATCCAAATGATATTGGGGTATAAATGCAATTCGAAGCTAGGACTTAATGCTTTATGGCTCCTTTTTGAACATAAAAATGAAGACCTTATATTCTTCGTGGTGTAATTAACATGTTATTAAAACTTGTACCAAAGTTCTTTAGGACGATAATAATGATGATATTAATGTTAGCTGATATGTTACACGATTAAATCAAACCCGACAAAAAAACCAAATATTTTATTATAAAATAAGTTAACTCTATATATTCTCAATGAGAGATAGCGAGCCTCATTTATGTCAGTGTTGCAAACGAAGTTGATTCCTACCTACCATCGGTGGTAACTTTACTGGAAAATTTGATGCTAAAAACTGAATATAATTATCAGATGAAAGAAATGCAATCTATTACAAGAAGGGAGAGAGGTTTGGCTGTATCTTCAAATGAAGCCAATGGTGCTGTATCAACACAAAAAGAAGCTAGATGAGTCCAAAACCAAAAGTTTCAACAAAATCTACTTGCAATATAGTTTAACATTATTGGTTCATCATTGAATATTTTATAAATAATGGTAGGTCTAGCAATTCGAAAGTAATAAAGGCATACTATGATTATATATGATTTGATTAAACTTGCCTTGTAATACGATAGAATACCCCATATAAATTGGCCTCCAATGGAAATATTGGTTCAGAATTAATTGATACCAGCTCTAAAAAAAAAAAAAAAAAAAAAAAAAAACAGGTAGGGATTAAATAAACTCCTTTAAAAATGTTCAGTAGTAGCATATTTATATAAATTATCGGTGAAAATATTGATACCATTGAAGACACAAATATTTTTGATCAATCTTTATTTCAAGAAAATCCTACAAATTATAATAAAGCAGCCAAGGCAAACTTAAAAATTGTTTTTTGAAGAGTAGATTATAACAATCATAATACACAGGGCGAATAACTTAGTGTATGACTAGGACTTTTGTTGCAAGTTTCGCATAATTAAACAAACTATAGTAGGATTGTTATTTATTCTATTAATTAATAAATTTCATAATAAAGTGATACATAATGTTTTAATGCTTCCAATCAAAGTATGAACTCAAAAAACGGAATTTAATATTGTTGGTAAATGAGAATGATTTTTTTTTTTTTTTCATTTATACTTTATTTTTTATTGTCTTGCCCAAAAAAGAAGCATCAAATATGATGTAAAGCATAAAAAGCTATTGTATTATTACATTAAGATATTGGGAAAGGATATTATGTAAAAGAATATTAAATTTAAGCCAAGAAAGATGAAGCAACGAAAGCACATCCAAGGACGATAACTTGCATAAGGACAGTACTAGTTAAACCAGAATTTAAAGAGAAAGCAGCACTGCTGTCAGTATTGGAAGGAGCAGCAGGGGATGTGTTGGTAGCACTAGCAGCTACAGAGGAAGCTCTACTTTGAAGAGATTCGATGGGATTGGCAGCTAAATTATGTCAGTTATGCTATTTTTTTATTATTTTTTGTACGCGTATCTACCTGAAGAAGTTTGAGATTGAGCTTGAGCAACTGCAATGATACAGACAACAGCTAACAAAGTGAAAAAGATCTTGGTATTCATTATTATTTAATAGATTGCAAAGTATGTAAATAGTGAAAGAAAAGCGAAAATCCACGTAGAGACAGAAAAAATTATTTATACTTTTTCTAGTCTACAATATGAATCATGATATAGTTGTTGTTTACATATACCATCAAGATGATATCATTAACATTTTCATTACGAAATAACCATCGGACGTTTGGGGATAAATAATGCTGTCATAAAGTCATGATGAAAGGAATTTAAAGATGCTAACCAGGTTTAAATAACAAGATTCGTAGCATATGGTTTCCTTTTATAGCTAATCAGTGTTGCACGCGTATCACTATAAAAGTTTTCAATAATGCATAATATAATGTAATATATTTTCATGTAGGATCGAATTGTAAAAAAAGACTAGTCAAGTTTATACATACTGCATTATTGATAAATTATAGCTGTAATAATTAGTTTTTAGACGTAAAAAAAAAGTATTGTTAAAATTGTTGAGTCGAACCAACAGGATTTTCCATGTTTTAAAACTAAATCCCTGTCTGATACATATGCATAATATAGAAAATACTAAAGCTAATTGTAGACTGTTTCAAGTCCATGTCATTATATATATATTTCAATACTATTTGTCAAAGAAATTATTAGTTTAAAAACCTTGGTATGTATTAAAATAAAAAATACATGTAATATTCTAATATACTCTTTGCTTGATCAACATGAGAAAAGAGTCTTTGTATCACTTTATCTTGTATGATATGCAAAGATATTTTATGAGGATCGGAGACCTGTGCATATTTATCTATACATATATAATATGGAGATATATAATTTCAACTGTCATCGAATTATGCCAACAATTAGAATAATTCTTTGAACAGGACGGCATTTACATATACATATACATTTCCTACATTGACATATAGTTTATATATAATTATCAATGGAAATTTGTAAATGCTAGATATATTACTATTTATCTCTTCATCATCACCTCGTACACCCTGCTTCTTCTTCTTCTTCTTCCCCTAATGAACCCTTTTATTTTCTAATGATTTCTCTCTCTCTCTTTCTCTCTCTCTCTCTCTCTCTCTCTCTCTCTCTCTCTCTCTCTCTCACTCCCTTAAGATTTAATATGTATTCTATTGTTATCTATACTTAATTCTGCTGTCTGTTGCCATATAAAGCAAAATATCGTTACTTATTTTTCTTTACAATAAAAATTTAACATCTTGTTCATTGAAAACTCCTTTTTTTATCCCCTTTTCTTTTATTCTATATTGAATAAAATGATCTCCTATATAAAATCATATTATATCTCTCTTTTTCCCTCTTTTTCAAACCTATATTTATTTACTTATTATTTATTAAAATAAGAGGTAAATTCTTGAAATAAAAAACTACACATTTTTACTCACAATTATTGTATATATAGCATTCAATGTCAGGCTTTCCTTCTTGGGCTATTGCCTTAGTTTTAATTATAGTAATCTTGATGGCATCTTCTACAGTTTATTTGATTTTTAAAAAACAGATTAGTAAAAAAAGAACAACAGTAGGAACTCAGGAGGGATCAGTTTTAGAAAAGAACATTGGCTCCTATCCATCTTCATCTGTTTATCCTGTAAAACCGTTAATGCAATTTAATTACGATGCTTCAACCAGCACATTAAAAAACAATTCAAATTCTACTGTGCCATTATCATCAACCTCACCTTCATCTTATAACTATACATCACATTTAGATGAAAAAGATTGTTTTTCTCCTCCTGTATTAACATCTGTAAAAGAAGACAATGCTTCTTCTGTTTGTACTGATGAAATTAAAATTAATTTACCTTTATCACCTCCAAGCTCATCTTTCTTTACTGATAAAATGGAACTAGATTCAATTGAAGCAAATAATATTTACAATTCTTATTTAAATCAACAGCAAGATTTTGTATCAATTAATTTAAATGATTCAAAACCATTCTTGTCTTCTGCAGCTGCAACTATACAACAAAAAACTGCTACAATACGCAGTACTCTGCGTCAATCAATGCGTAAAAAATCAACAACCAATAAATCGGGTAGTATTGCCCCTTTAAATCAGTTCTTTGACAACATGAGTAATAATACAAGCACTAGTAGTATGAGTAGACAATCATCGTCTACTTCATCAAGATTTCCTCGTCCTACTGCAGGACAATCAACTCCATCATTACCTGCTACTATTTTACCTCCACCTTCACCTAGACCAGATTCTCCTTTAGAGTATTTTAGTCGCAATAGTAGTAAAAAATCATTAATGCGTCATGAATCACCTGATAATGAGGAGCCAAATAGTAATAAGATCATGATTGATACCATTCCACCTGAATCTTATTTTAGCTTACCAATGTCACCACTAACACCATCCCCATTAAGGTTGAAGACTACTACAATAGCTCCTACTCAAGTTATTACTGTTGGTACTATTGTTGATGCAGATTACTCAATGGTAGATGAAATTAATAAATACGACATGAATGAAATGAATGATGATGATGATGATGATGATGATGATGATGATGATGATGATGATGTTAATGTCGATTTTGATGATAATGACGATGATAGTCAACATTCAAATCATAATGAAAAAAAGAAACAAGAAACAAGCAATACTGACTCTCCATTAGAAGCAGCCTCTGCAGCTCGCAAAATTATTAGGTCAGCTTCTAGAAAATCTCGTACTCGATCCATGATTATAACTGATGAAGCTGCTCATACTATGTTCTCTAATTTTACAAATGGTCAAATACCATTTACACCAATAACGAATTCTGTTTCAAAATATGCTACATTACGAGGTTCCAATAAAAAAAATCTTTCAGAGATAACTTTAGAAATAAATAAATGGACATCTACAAAAGGCACCGATACATCTGCAGCATCTCCTAGTTTATCAAGTCCAAAAAGAACTCTCATGAGTTCCACTTTATCTGGATCAGCAACAGTATCTGGTAGAAAAGCATTGAAATTACAGCAATCAAGCATTGGAAATCAAGGCTATAGCAGTGATAACTTACTCGTAGGTCGAAATGATAACACAAAAATTGTAACACTTGGTAAAAAGTCTGGAGCTGCTGTACCTTTAAATGAATCTTCAACAAGTCCAAGATCTTTGAAAAACTTATTTAGTCGCCCATCTGAAGGTGATATAAATCATGAACAAATTTCAACAAAAGATAAATGTGATTCTATTATTTTAAAATCAACGTCTTTATCAGCTCGCACATCTTTGAGCATTGTAACAACAGATATTCATGAAGCCGAAAAAAATAATTTACAGTCTACCCCTGGCTCCCCTATTACAACAGAATCAACCTCTCCTTATTCATCTAAAAACAATATACTTTGTAAAGTGGGCAATAACGTAGATACCATTAGACGAATGCTTCAATCCTCTTGGAGTGGAAATAATCTAAAAGAAAGTGATTCTAATCATAGTTTGTCATTATCATCAGCTGGAGATAGAAATAGTTCATATATGGATAGTTTAGGGTCTAGTTATCGACCAGTAGCTTCTCCTTTAGGCAGTGTCAACCCAAGACTTCAAAATCAACATTTAGTATCATTATCATTAAAAGCTAGTACAGGTCAAACAGCACGTACTAGACCTTCAATGCCGGCCGGGTTTATGAATGATGATACGAACATAGAAGGAGGAGGACCAACTCCAACAGCATCATTCTCATCATCTACAGTGCGTACTATGATCCCTGCAGAGGAGGTTGAAGGAGACCAGTCTAAATTGAAAACGCAAGAAAAAAAATCATCAACTGGTGGGATGATTGGCTCACGAAAACAAAATAAGATCCACCAACCATCAAGATTAGGTAACAATACAAGAAAACAACAGCAGCAAACAGGAAAAACGCCTGCTGAAAGAGAACGTGAAAAATATCTCGAATCATTAAAAGCGTAATTACAGTCAAATCAGTTTTAAAACTCAAATCAAAACTTCACATGTTGGTTTGAATTTTATAATGTCATAAAATCTCTTCATCATCCCTTGTTGACGCTTCACAATTGATGACAATTGCTACAAATTCAATATTCAATTCTCAGATTCTCAGATTCTCATAAAAGAGTTTTATTTAGATTTTAAGTTCATTTAAATTTACACTTAATTTAATAAAAACAAGATCATCATATATGGTTTTAGTTTTCTATGTTATTTTGCCAAATCAAGTTGGCAGCAATAGACTTTTATAAGAGTTGTTTTGAATTTTGAAAGTGTAAATTGCATTTGAAACCGAATTTGAACACCGAATTTTTTTTTCTAGAATGCCATTTTGGAAATTTTCCATCACTTTTTCATATTTACTTCCAAAAATTGTTATGTAACTTTTAAAGGCTTTTTAATTGTTATTAGTAGAATATTTAATTCTGCGTCTAATGGTAGCACTAACTGTATATTTTTGTACCAAAAAAGGTGCATAATTTTCATAAATAAAAATATCAGTTTTATGGACAAAAGTCTGTTTTTTGAATAACTTCAGCCAAAAAAAAAAAAAATGAATTCTTATTATTTATCAAATAATTCCGCTTGGAAAAATATAGTAAAAAACCCCATTTTTGGGGTCAACATGCCGATAGAATGATTTTAATCAATTATTGTCTATACTTGTAAGGACCAAGAGGTCGATGTCGATGATATTTTTATCATCTTATGAAATTTAAGATGAAAATACAATAAGAATCTATGTGATTTAAGAAATAATTTTGGCTAATTCTGAGCTTCAGATTTTGCAAAAATTGCATAAAACAATCCTTTGAAAAGGCCCGGTTTTTATTATTTCAACAGTTTTATACGTAATTAGAGGTATATGTCGTAAAAGTATGCTTATTTCATATCTTAAATCATCAATTTGGTCGATATGCAATGAACGACATTCAAATTTTATTTTATATCACATTAAAACGCCTCTTTTTTTTTGCTGGTAACACTGTACTTGTCGCTTTTAGCTCGTTCCAGTTTAGAAGGTAATTGCAATAACTTTTAGTAATTTACCATGTATTCCCAATAAGCTATATTTAGTGAAAATATATGATTTCTTTATGCCCAGAACTTTAGAAAATTACTATTCTGAAATATCACACAAAAATAGCACATCTCTTTTGTGTATTTCAAGCAATTCCTCTCATTATATTAGGAGGGGGGGGGGGTTTCTGTAAAAAAACAAGCAAATTTATAAGGCTAAAATTTTTGTTCTTACATATATCCCCATAAAAACCATGTGGCCATAACAACAGAATACAAAGGCTATTTGAATATGTGGTTTTGTCAGAAATGTGTCTTTTACTGCATGTACTACATGAATCTCATGTCACAAAAATGTGAACAGATCGCGAGGTGACGGAGAGAATGTGTAACATCTCATCTTGCCTGTTTCCATTTTATTGTTCTCCTTTTTTTTTCGTAATTTTTAGATTAATTTCTTTTTTCTCTTTTTCTCTTTCTTTTATATAATATATGCCACACTTGAAAAAGTGTGAGCTATTTATTGAACAAAATGGACTTTATATCCAACATTGGAAATAAACGTAACAGCAGAAAAACCAATAGCAGAAGACCTTATACGAGGAGAACGTCCATTTCTTCTGTTTCAAGCATTTCGACAAATAATAATAGTAGTACGAGTAATATCAACTCCAAGAAAGAAAAGACATTAGCCTCTTTGAATAAATTGGATGTATTTCCAAACTATACCCCTCAGCCTCACAATGTTTCAGGTACGTTTTAGTTTTTATTTGATTTGAATGTGACTAAAGCAATCATAAATAGTAGATTCATTTGTTAATTCAAAACCAGATAAATTATGGATCAATACAGATTTTTCTCATTCTAATACTGAAGATGAAGATGAAGGTGAAGGTGAAGATGAAGATGAAGATGACGTTGATAATGACGAAAAAGATCAAGAAGAAGAAGATTTATTCACAGAAGTAGCAGTAAGCAAAATTTCGATTCTTTTTTGAATAATTGCCAAATATTTTTTATGTATAGAAGCAATTGGACTTGAGCGCTGAATTATTTGCCAGTTTATCTGATGAACATTCGCCTTTAACACCCAAAATAGTTGACAAAAAATCCAAATATACGAATAAAAAATCAACACCTTCAAATTATGTCAAAATTCTTTTGAAGCAAAGACAAAAAGGAATAACTTATGAATTGATTTTGGAAGTTTCTTATTACATTAGAACATCTGATAGGTAAAAAAAAAAAAAAAAAAAAAAAAAAAAAAAAAATGTTTAAATTGAAAATACAGACCTTTTTTTTTTTAACTATTTTTCATCAGCTGGTTAGAACGCTTTATTGAAGATGGCGGCATGCAAATTATTGCAAAAGAATTAGGATCAATCCACAAGAAACAAGATAGGTAAGTTTTTATGAAAAGGTGCTAAATCAAATCAAATCTAATTTAGTAAATTAGAACACAAAATGATCACAAAATTGAACTAGAAATACTAAAATGTTTAGATACATTAATGAATAAAAAGGTAATCTAATGATTTTGCTTATTACAATACCAACTAAAAATTTTTAAAAAAAGTCTGGATTACAAGAAGCATTCAAACATGCTCGAATTATTGACAATTTTTGTATATCCCTTATATCACCTTTTATACCAGCAAGAACACAGGCTTGCGAATCATTAACAGCATTTTGCTTTTTACCTAATGGAAGATCGATGGTGTTACATGGCATGGAATTACTAAAACAGTATGGGCCTGGATTTAGTCGATTCGATGCTTGGATTCAGGCACTTGAAAAGACATTGGATGGAAGAGGGAAGATGGGATCCGCAGTAGGAGCAAGCAATGATTTGAAAATGACAGGCATGGTTGGAGCAGGCGACTCACAAATTACACAATACATGTTTATTAGTGTCTTGTACATTAATACACTTATTAGACCAGACTTGACTGAAGATAGAAAAGAACGATTATTAATTGGTTATGAATTGGAACAAGCTGGCATTAGCAATGTATTTTCGAAAATGGGAGTCTTGAATCATGAACATATCAATTTAGCAATACAAAAATTTAGAGATGATATTGAAGCAGATACAGTTCAAGAAGAAATGGAATCATATTATCGTTTAGATCCTCTCAACATTTTTCATTCATTGATGGAAGCCTCTCAAGGGACATCATCACATCAACATTTACATAATATTTTATGTTTTTTATTGAAAATTCAAGATAATCCCGAAAAAAGGTACATTAAATCTCTAAACAGTTATGCATAATGACCAGTTAATACTAAGCTTATCATTATACTTGTAGTAATTACCAATATCAACTGATTGATATGTTGGTTCAACAAGTAGCTATGGATCAAACAAACTATTATCCTGAAAATCCAGAATTTAATGTACAAAGTCTTATACCCAAATTCTCGCAAATTATAGAAGATGATGATAATAAAAAAGCTCATTTGGATGGAACAGATGATGTTATAAGTTCTTTAGAAGCAAAAATTGAGTACCTTGAAAAAGATCTCAGTTTAGCGAAACAAAGCAATGCCATGCTCAAGATATTTTTTAAAAGTACAGAGGACAAATATAAGACAGAGCTATTAGATACAGAAACAAAAATGCGCAAATTGCATGATTCTGTACGTAGCCTCACAGAATATGGTAATCCTTCTCCAAAAAGGCGTAGTTTTCGGAATCAGCAACAACAACAACAACAACAACAACAACAACAACAACAACAACAACAACAACAACAACAACAACAACAACAACAACAACAAATTGGCAATGATAAATCTCAACAGCATACTACATTAAATAGAAAGACTACAACAAAAAAGAGCGAAAACCCTCTAAGAAGTTCATGGACTGCTCCTGTAGCTGTTAGTTCACCTACTACTCCATTGCCTAAATCAGCAATATCTGTTGGGGATACAGCGGCACTGAAAATACAACAGCCAGCTAATAGTGGATTTTCAGAAACATTAAGACAATCATTTAAATCAAAGATTGGTAGCTTTGTACGTAAAAGTAGTCAAGATCCTGTTATAAAGAACAAATCACGAGGCAATTCTGTTGATTCAAACAATTCCACTAGTAAAAAATCAGTGACAAAATCACCTAGTTTGGCCAGCACTAGTCGTAAAAGCTCTACAGCAACAAATAGATCTCAAAGTAGTTCGCTTGGATCAACTAGAATACCATCCGAAAAAGATATTGTGCAATCCTTAACATCAAGTACCGTAGGTAGTCAAAGATCGAGGAGGTCACTGAACGAGGAATTGATATTATCAGATGAAAAATTCATTTCAAAGCGATTATCTTCGCCAGCCTTTACTGTATTAGTTGATGGTGAATTAGCAGGATCTCCCAGCTTTAATTCTCTTGATGAGTTTATATTTCCATCACTATTACCGACAGCATATTCAGAAACTACGTCGAACTTAATATCTATAGCTTCACCATCACCAGCACCTCCCCCTCCTCCTCCTCCCCCTCCTCCTCCTCCTCCACCACCACCACCACCGCCACCACCACCACCACAACCATCATCATCATTTACTAATATGGCTCCAAGTCTACCAGCTACATTGCTTAAAACAGAATCATTAGATACTTACAATCACTCACCACCAGCACCACCTAATAGTAATGCAACTAATACACCAATATCTTCACCACCTCTTCCACCTGTATTTCTCGGCGCTACTGGTAGAAAGCCTAGTGCATTTCAAGCAAAACAAAAATTGAAATTTGTAGAATGGGAAAAGATGAATTTTGTTAATATTCAACAAACTATTTGGAACGAATTCGAAAGAGATATTGAATTATCTTTGCATAAGCAATTAGAATCTACTGATTCAATTATGGAATATCAGCTTGCTAAAGCAGGTGTTTTTGATGATGTTGAACTGACATTTGCTCAAAAACCTGTTGTAGAAATGAAAGCTAAACAGCAAAAACAAGAAACTCATATTTTAGATATAAAAAAAGCATATAACCTGAGTAAGATGGCATCCTTTTTTCATGTATAGTATTTGATAACTGACAGGCTTTTTACTAGATATTTTTATCAAAAGTATCATAAAAAAGATTCCATTTGACGAAATTAGATATTATTTCATACGACTAGATCCTTACTTTTTAGATGAGCAGATTATTTTGAATTTGCTCAAGTACTTACCATCTGAAGAAGAAACAAAAAAGATATCAATGTATAATGATGCGCCTTTGGAAGATGTTGACAAACTGGGTATCCCAGAAAAATTTTGTCTTCAGGTAATACTTTAGATATTATTTATTGCATTATGACTCTAAATTTTGTTGATAGATGTTGAAGGTAAAGCGATTCAAGGAGAGACTAGAATGCATGTTGTTTAAATCGACATTTTGGGAGAGATATACTGTACTTCACAAGGTAAATATATATGATGAATTATAGCGAATAGCTTTTAATTCCTTGTTATTGTTTGCAGCAAATGACGTCTGTATACAATGCATCACTTGCTTTAAAAGATGCAAAGAACTTTAAAGAATTATTACATGTAAGTTCACACCAATATTTAATGAAAAAAAAAACCCCCTCCCACTAAATCAGTATGATTATAGTTGGTTTTATTGCTTGGTAATTTTTTAAATGGAAATACATATCGTGGTGGAGCTTTTGGAATCAAAATAGCTAGTATTAACAAGGTATTTCAAAGGAATAATTTTGATTTTACGGCGTGCTAATAATTTTTACAGCTAATTGACACTAAAGGTACATCAAAATCAACTACGTTATTGCATTTTTTGGTTGATGCTGTGGAGAAAAACTTTCCAAATGTATTGGCATTTCTAGAAGAATTAGATGAGTGTGGGTTAGCATCCAAAGTTTCTCGATCTGAAATGGCAATGGAATATCAATCTATAGAAGCAGATTTGGATAAACTTGAAATTGAATTGCAAGAGCACTATCCATTATCAGGCAATCAGAATCAAGTTATTGAATTAGATAAATTCTCTACAACAATGCATACGTTTTTCAAAGAAGCTTCAACTGAATTTAGACGAGTTTGTATGCTTTCAAAAAAGATGGACGAATGTTACGAACAAGCAGTTCGCTTTTATGGTGAAGATCCCAAGAAAATGCAACCGAATGAATTTTTTGGTATTTTTAAAGAATTTACAGATTCTTGGGAGAAATGTTCAGCAGATTCCAAAGAAGTTAGACTTAAACAAGACCGAGTCGATAAACAAAAGAAAAGAGAACAAGAAAGGAGAAAACGTGCTAATAGTAATGCTGGTTCATTGAAAGGCAAAGCTGGTGATACAGAAGATGATAAAGCTATTTTACATAGTTTATTGGATAAATTAAAGAAAGACACGTTGGATGTGAAAGTTAGACGTAGAAGTGATAGACAGAGAAATAGACAACGTTCGACTAGTGTTAGCACCACATTACAACAATCATTTTCAACACAGCCTCATAATGCCGATTCTATTTATCTAAAGGCAAATAAAATGCTTCGGAATATTCAAGGTGAAAATAGTTCTAGTCTTTTACTTGAAGGTGGGAGTGGTAGCCCTACTATCTTTGACTTTAGTCATAGTCCACATCCTATACCTAGTACATTAGATAGTCTCCATGGAGGTAGAAGACGAATGAGTGCCTCAGTTGCAGTAATGTCATCTTTTAAACCATTATTTTTTGACAAAGATGCCGTAGACAGTCCAATGACAGCAAATACACCTTACCCAATGATGACTTCAAGCGTGATACCAGAAGAAACAAGGTCGACAGCAATTTATCATAGACGCCATGCACGACCATTGTCTGCCATTATTGTACCTAAAGCTAGCTCATCAACACAATCGCAAACGTCTACACATGGCTCAACTCCAACAACTGCTACATCTCTAGCAGCTAACAAGTCTGTGCGAGTTAGAAAGACAAGCAAACGACCTATTTTTGATCATACATTAAGAGTGCGAGCGAGGAGAATGAGTACAAGATAAACTTGATAATAATAAAGCCATTTTTTAAAAGGAAAAGTGCAGAGTAAATATACCGAAACCTAGAACTTTTAGAAAGTTTTTACAAGTTATTTTACATCTAATCCAAGTTCTTAAAATTTAATCAGTGATTTGTCTATGCCTAAGCTCCACTTTAATATTGTATCTTCGAACCTATAATGAGCATTTTCCAAAGCAATTCTTCAAAAAAGTGATATACAAGTTCGGTCGATTCTGTTGATTAAAACTATTTACAACGAATAAAAATTAATAGCAGAGCTTGCTTAGCATAATTATAGCAAATTGGCCCAATTTGATGAAATAAAGAGGTGATTGGTTCAAAACTAGAACAATGAATAGCACTCCTGTATATATCATTTCGCGAATGACCCTATATATCTGTAACCAAACCTGTGCCATTTATAAAAACACAAGAACTGCATAAATATTAATGAATAGATTTTATGATTTTTACTATGCTTTAAATAAAGCATAAAGTGATTTATTACGATGCTATTCAAGTAAAACTGATTCCATGTAAAATAAGGTACCATGAAACGCTCTATGTGTACAGCCACAGGAAACCCCATTTCGAGGATTATAAAAATATTTACTTTTTTATAAGGGAATTTCTTCCAATTTTATCTAAAGCCCTTATATCGTCAACTGGTCAAAAGGAAGTAGATAAAAAGACTGCTTGCATGAGGATCAAACTAGATCATTAAAGGCAATGATAATTGGGAGGAAAGGGTATTTAAGGATCTATCTATATAAGCTAATACGGTGCGGGGAGTAAAGAAACATTTTGAAAGACTTACCGGTAATGAAAGTGCCAGTTTGCCTGTTGGATACAGGAGAATACTTGGTATACGGATAATTGTCGGTAAGAACAGTGGGGAGATAATGTGGTAAATAGAGAAGTCATGAATAGAAAATGGTGATAGTCAGTTATAGTGACATTGAAGAGTAGAGGAGAGATGCAGTATGCTAGAGCGAGGACCAAACTTCATATTTCAAAGGACAGTTAAAAAGGAAGTGATCATGCGTTTCTATAGTAAGTTGACAACTGTATCTTCGACGGTTACAAAATGGGCAGTTGGGAGTAAATACGTCTGGGCTGCAATGGTTTAACTTTTTTCTCAGTAATCTTATTATGGATTACAGTTATGCCTCGATTCAGTAGATATGGTGGGAAATGGAAAAGTGTCCGTTAAATCAAGTTTTCCTCTTTATTGAATCAATTTTTTATGCTATAAAAAGTAAGAGTATCAATTGGATATAATTCGAAAATTTATTTTAAAATAACGCACGATTATTGAAAGAAATTGAAAATTCCATAAAATTGCAAAATGTTAGATTTTAAAAGTAAAATAACTAGTAGATTAGGTTATTTTCTTATGCCTTTAAGTTAATGATTTCAATCGAGAAGTGCGAGAATACGCAAGCGAGCAAGCTACCTGCTTGGGCTTGCTTGGATTGCATATTTGTAATAAAATCAAGTACTATCATCAATTGGAATATATAATATGTAAATTATAAAATTGACTTTGATTCTATGATTGCGGGAGAAGTTGGTGTTACTAATTGTAATTGCTATTACTAGTATACAATTAATGCTTATGATTGGGATACATTGGATTATATAACAATTGATTATAAGTTATAAGTATCAATGTTAATTAAGTAATAAGATAATACTTATTTGGAATGGGACTATAAATATATAAGGGAAGGAAGAAACAGATAAATTCATTAATGTTCATTTAATCTGCATGAATTTTTGGTAATTATATGAGTTGAAGGTTAATTATGTAATACTTGATATTGGGGTAAGAATGTAACGGATCAAGTCATTACAATATTTTTTAGGATATTACCTGTTTTGGCTTACTTGATTAAATTTTTTAATAATTTTTTGCATGGCGCTCGGTGAAACAACAGCAGCTTGCTTGCATACTTACTCGAAATACTCAAAATTAAAAGAGGCTAGCTTTCATGTAAACCCAACTTGCTTGGTTGCCCGACTTGAAAGTAATCAAGTATGTAACACAGGGCAATTTTATTCGATTTCTGTAAATATGTAGTACAATGATTAAGCTCGCTCTCAAATTTGCTTACCTGTTTGTGTGCTCGTGCCTACAAGCAGAATATAATGGAATGTTGGTTTTAATACTCCCTCTTTGATTATTTTGATAGCAATCTCAATAAGAAGAAATTCAACCCAATCGTTAAAATATTTACAGTATATGGTACTAAAAATTAAAAAAGACATGTCAACCCTACTGTCGGTTTTTTGCCTATTATTTATGTTAAATATCAACTCAATTCCATATTGAATCTGACATCCAAATGGAATTGAAATAGTATAAATACTTTTAGAAACCAGGACCTAATGGCTCCTGGCTTCCTTTTTAACTTAATAATAAAGACCCTACGTTCTCCGTGATATAATCACTTGTAGTCTTCTTTATTTTATTGTATTGGAAATAATCGTTATTTACTTATAACTCTCACCTACATTATAAGTACAGTTAAACCTCAATTTAAGGGCACTCGTGGTTTCTTTTAAAAAGTCCCTTATGTCGAGGACCTCCCTTAAATCAAAGTTAAAACACAGATCGACTTCAATTTTAAGAAAGGAATAAAAAAGGCATTTTAGATAATCACACCACATGCTTAATCCATGATACAAAAGCCTCCTTTATATTGAGGTTTCCGTTATATTGAGGGGCCTTATATTGAGATTTGACTGTATATCTAAATACAACTAGGTAGTATTTCCCCACATAATAAATTAAAAGCCATCTCATTTGAAACCATGCCATGCAATCCAAATAAGAGATTATGAATATATTATAAATTATAAACAATCAAGGGTATTCTAAAATATCAAAAATACTAAGGATATTCATAATGTATTGTATCATAAATAAAAAAACCTAAAATACATGCGAATGAAATAGAACAAGTAAGGGCTGTTTTGAACGCATGTTTGACAATCTGTTGTCAAAAACAAATCAAAAAGCCGTTCTGGATTAAGTAAATTAAGAACCCAACAACTCAACAAAATATTCAAAATTACGGAATAACTGGCAGTTGATAAAACAACTGCCAATAATATAGATAACCAAATAGTATAAATAGAGAAGTAGAAATAGCATTTTTATTGTAGATTATCCATAATTTTAATAAAGAAGGATTTAAACAGTATCTCTTTTAAGCTTTTTTTATAAAATTAACCCCTTTTTACTGCAACAACTATCAGGGTTCTATTATATAAGGGGCAGGGATCACAGACAAAGACTTATTTGTTAATGTATTGGTTTATTTCAGAATATATAATAAAATAATAGGTGAGAGAATTGACAAGGAAATAAAAGGGTTATGAGAATGATATATCCAAATACACGTCAGTGTACGTATTAGGTATCATCATTTACTAGTATTCGGAGCACAGACCTTTAGATAAAGACTATGATTGGTTAACTTAATTTGACATTTTGATCTGAAAATATTACTTAATAAAGACAACCTTTTTCTCGTAAACATAATTTAATATTGTTACATACGAATCCCTATCGTACATTTATTGATATTACAGAGAACAAGTGCAACACTTTCGTTTACATATATATTTGAATAGTTTCCCTTTATTTTTACAGTCGGTAAACAAACTATCACTCAAATACATACTTTACTTCCTTAAACATTTCGTATAAGGAGTAACTCGAACATATCAAGTGGTCCTGGCTTCGTGATTCTGAAAGATAAATAGAAGAAGGTTCAATTTGAAGGCAACAGAGTTTGAAAAATTTTAATTGGAAGGCATTTTAATTATTGGAAAAGTTACATTTTATCGAAACACTACCAATTGTATCATTCACATTTCAGGGGGAGTGAAGATATAAAAACAAATTCACCAACAAAAAAAAAAAGAGGGAAAACATCCAAAAACATCGGGGAAGAACTAATACATCCATCATGGAAGGTACCATCAACACCAACAACCGCAAATTAAACAACCTTATCAATGGACCCCGCAACTTTACGGGTGAGTTCAAAAACAACAAAGGGGAAATCATGACATCCGGAGCACAAGTCGAGGCCAGCGCCAAATTTTGGCTTAGACGTATGAACGAGCTAAAAAACAACTGTAACTTAAACGATAAGGAAATGCTATTTATCGCAGGAGAAAAAATGACGCAAAATGCTGAGACATGGTGGGATATGTGCTACGACAGCATTAACAGTTGAAAAGAATTCGAAGTAGCATTTAAGGCACAATTCATGGATGAAGATATCGAAAAATATTGGAATAAATTAGACAATTTGAAACAACAACAAGATGAGACAGTAGAACAAGTATCAACCAGATTCAGAGCATTATTGAACTTAGTAGGTGACAAGGACATTCCAGAAAGAGAAAAGGTTCGACGCTACCTACATACAATTCACAGCAACATTGCGCGTGACATTGTCAAAAAGGAAGGCAAGCCCTCACTATTGTCAGCGGCCATATTAACCGCTAAACAAGTAGAATCTGCCAACCTGGAGTTCAGCAATGGTAATTTGTATAACAACAAGGTCATGGAGAGCAGCACCAAAATTAACAGCGAAGAAACAGAGAGTGACAATGCAAGCGTACACTCCCAACTTAGTGTAATTGGTGAACTCACCAAGGAAATCGAACAGCTCAAGATCTGTATCGTCGAAATGCAACAGCACCGCCAAGGAAACAACAGCAACAATGGAACACTACGGCCAAATGTTTCAGCCCAAGATCTGAATTGTCAGCACATATGGGCTGAAATTTTTGGTGTAGAATTGCACTTCATGAATATGGTTAATATCTGTTCACTCGGCCCATGTGCTGAAATTT
>JAEPRC010000747.1:0-21632 GCA_016758945.1 Mucor plumbeus
CACTTTTCGTCCCTAATTTACTTTTTTTTTCTACAGATTAACGTCTAGAAAAAATTATATGCCAAGGTACCTGAGATGTCCAACTTCAATCCAAAAACAAGTATCCAAAAATATCCTATTTTTTGCATATTCCAATTGAGTTAAGCCTTTTGAGATTCTTTCATAAACTTTTCAACACGATGGCGATAATCAGGATCAGCACGCTCAAAATGAGGAAGTTGACGATCGACAATTTCCTTTCTGACCTTAACTAAATCACCAGCTATATTTTTACATAAATCGTCCTTATTTTCTTCATCCATGAGACGGAAAAGATTACCGGCTTGAGCAAAATCATCATCAGTAACATTGTAACTAAATCTACCAATAAGGCCTTCAATTTCTTCAGCTGCAAAAGTAGAACCGACAATATTGTTTTGTACTGGACCATTGACTGAATTAGGGCCATAATTAGCAGCACCACCACCATTACCGTTAACAACCATGCCACCATCACGTTGGTAAGTATTAACTGCACATTTAGGTTGATTTACAGGAATTTGTTTGTAATTAACACCAAGGCGATGGCGATGAGTATCAGGATAAGAGAAAAGACGGCCTTGTAACAAGCGATCAGCTGAGGTATCAACACCAGGAACCAAATGAGAGGGTGAGAAAGCAGCCTGTTCTACCTCGGCAAAATAGTTCTCGGGATTCTTATTTAATGTGAATTTGCCAACAGGATGAAGAGGATAGTCCTATGAGAATATAATCATATTAGTTACTAAAAGGGATTTATCTATGTAAATAAATAATTACCTTGTGAGGCCAAACTTTAGTAACATCAAATGGATTCCAGCGATAAGTTTTTGCGTCCTTAGGTTCCATGATTTGAATATGAACATCCCAAGAGGGGAACTCACCACGCTCAATAGCTTCAAACAAATCTTCAGTAGCATAATCAGGATTAGTACCTTCTAATTTGGCAGCAACATCAGGTTTCAAGTTTTTGGCGCCCTGATTAGTCTTGAAATGCCATTTAATGTACTTAAACTTTCCTTGATTATCAACTAACTTGAAGGTATGAGAACCAAAACCATGCATATGGCGGTAGCCATCGGGAGTACCATGATTAGAATAGAGAATAGTTTGTTGATGAAGAGTTTCGGGAGAAAGAGAAAAGAAATCCCAAGCAGCATTAGGATCCTTAAGATTGGTACGAGGGTTGCGTTTTTGAGTATGAATAAAATCAGGAAATTTTGAAGGATCGCGGATGAAAAAGACGGGAGTGTTGTTGCCAACAATATCTAAATTGCCCTCTTCAGTATAGAATTTGAGAGCAAAACCACGAGGGTCACGAGCAGTATCAGCACTACCTTTCTCGCCGCCTACAGTGGAAAAACGAGCAAACATGGGAGTCTTTTTTCCAACTTCACTAAGAAATTTGGCCTTGGTGAGATGTGTAATATCATGGGTGACAACTAATTAATTCATATGATTAGTATATGCATGCATTAATAGTGTGCAATGCTAAAAGCCTACCAAATTCACCATGAGCTCCAGCGCCTTTAGCATGGACTACACGTTCCGGGATACGTTCTCTGTCAAAATGAGCGAGTTTATCAATTAAATGAAAATCTTGAAGAAGAATAGGGCCCCAGGCACCAGCAGTGATACTGGTTTGATCGTTATCAACAGGATTACCATTAGAAGTAGTTAATGTAGACATTTTTATTTAAATTTAATACAAGAGGTTAAGAGTGAAGAAGAACATTTCATTAAGAAATGCCTCGGTTTTATACTTTTTTTTTTTTTTTTTTTTTTTGTTCTTCCCTTGCTGATTCAATAGTAACACAATCGCAATTGTAGATAACTTTATGCAAAGAGTTCGTATCAACCAATTAATACAGTATTACAAATCAATGTACAAACGCTCTTTTTCAAATCATTTGGCGCACGCATCCAGATTTGGCTTGGCCTACTTGTCTAGACTAGGTAGGCACAGTTCAAAAAAGAGAAAATTACGTAACATACTCTTACAGGAAAACTGGTACACTTTTAGTAAATAAAACTGTTTATAGGGGCAACTACTCATATGGATCTTTGCCTACTGCAGTTATAAATACGACTGGGCGAGGAAATCGTTTTTTTTTCTTGAATTTTCAAGTCTGTAGCTGATACTAACATCTTCCTGCAAGACATTATGTTGTCTGCGTAAGTATTTGCAAATCTTTTATGGATAAAGTAAACTAATGGTAGAATAGATTTGCTGATTTGGTAAATAGTTTATGTGTAGCAAACTCCAAAAAAAAAAATCTATGCAGACTTTGCTGTGCTGCCGCTAATGAACAACACTACTAGATTAGTTGTCAGTTAATTTTCGTATAAACATCGAGATACATTGCTGACAAACATGAATAAAATCGTCATAAAAGAGGGCTAATAAAGAATATTTCCGGGGTATCCAAAGCAGACAGAATTTTTTGACATAAGCAGCAAGAGATTGGATTAATTGAAATCTGCGGTTCCTACATGAGTGGAGCAAGGTCTAAAATACAATTTGGCAGACTAAGGGGCTGCTACGGATTGCTTGGCGTGATGAGCTCTCTTGCTACACGGTACAAATATGCATCCATAAAATCCCTTGAAAAATTACAGATTTTATCTATAAAACTTAAAACTTTTAACATTTAGGTATTACTTTGTAGAGTATGCCAAATGATCTGAGAAAAAAATGTGAACCCGCTTAAAATGGAAATGGTCTCATTCTTTTCATGGTCATTGACGTACGATGAATTGGGATTCAGTTTACAAATTAAGATAATGATTTGTAAACATTAAGAATCGGATTATCAAAAGCCTTAATACTATATCATTCCTTGGAAATTAGCATCTAAACATTTTTCAATGGCAGTTGCTTCAGAAATATTGCGAATTCGTTCATGGAATATAGGCAGAATGATTCTTTTCATGCGTTTTTCGATTGGATCATCCAATCGTAATCGCTACAGATTTTTAATTTAAGCATAGATCTTAGTCAGTAAAAATTATTTGTATGTTTGGCATAATGCTACTTCTAATCTTGATTAGATCTTGACACTAATTTATTGATTATGTATACTAGACGTAATGCAACAACAATAGCAAATCCCAATTAATGTCCCGCTAAAAATCTACAAAATTTGTTAAATAAAAATATTTTTAAGGATTTTGTATAGGCAATAAAATTAATTTTGAACACAATTTAATCTAATGAAAACGAGAAATACTATGTCAAGTTTATGCTGATATCTTGTTTTCAGTAGAAATGATTCGCGTGTATCAAATGTATGAATGTCTAGTCAAGGTTAGTGAATTCTCGATGATATGGTATGAAAGGAAGTTTAAATAATCAGAATAAATTTAATACTGTAATAGAGCACATAAATGAGCATCAATTTTTCATATATGTCTGCTATGGGTTTTCAATAAGTTGTAAAATATTCCACATCTCTTCATTAAGCATTGTCCTTAAATACCAACCAATAAAATATCAACCCAAAAAGGGGCCGGACTTAGTCAAAACACATAGTACATTTCGTATATACGCACACTACCAATATCCTCAAAGTACCCCCCCTTTTTTTTTAAAGCATTTTACATGTTTTCATCTTTGATATGAATACTTTTTTTCCCTCCTTAATTAGCAACAAGGAATAATACCTACTTTTTTTTTTTTTTTTTTTTTTTTTGATAAAAAGAATGCAAAAATCAAATTCACCATCTATACTTTCGCCTTTACAAAATGCATCTACAGCGGCTTGTTCCAACGCTATACAACTGACTCTTGAACCATCGATTTCATTGCTTAAAAACTGTCGTACCACTATTGAAAAGAACGGTAGTCCAAAAGAGGTAAAATAAACATACTCAAAAAATAAAATAAAAATAATAATACTAGCTTACATATTAAACTAACCATAATATTAGATGGCATCATTCTCATGGCAAACGATTGATTTATCTGATGCTTCTTCTTCACAATACCCTCGAAAAAGATCGGTGACATGTGATGATACCAACATTGCCTTAGAGCATAAGAAACCTCGTATATTAAAAATGGATGATTTTTTGCTATCAAGTATTAATAAATCAAGCACATTAAGCACAATATGGCAATTACCGTCCATGATTCATACATTTGATTCGCTCTCTCCTAATTTAAAATCGTATCTATTATTCAAATTGCTAAAGCGATCATCCACCAACACCTTACAGTTTATAAACTCCGTTATTGTACCTGTTTTGAAGCATGACTTTCTGTCTACCTTGCCATTGGAGATAGCTAGACGTATTACAAGCTATATTGATGCTTTTTCTCTTTGTAAAGCATCTGGTGTATGTAAAAAATGGAAGTCTGTAATTGATGCCGACCACAGAACTTGGAAACGGCTAATCTTGCAAGACGGTTATTCGCTTATTGACCCCTTAGATTCTTCCCTCCAAATCACAAGTTTTAAACAGTTGTATGCAAGACATCATACTTTAAAGCAAAATTGGCGTAAAGGAAGAGCAATTGAGCAATCTTTTCGTGGTCATGACAAATTTGTAGTGACATGTTTACAATTTGATGATGATAAAATTGTATCTGGTGCAGATGATTCTCATGTTAATATTTATAGTACTGCTACAGGAAAGAAGCGAATGACATTAGAAGGACATGAAGGTGGTGTTTGGGCATTACAATATGTTGGAAATACATTAGTTACAGGCTCAACTGATAGAAGAGTTCGTGTCTGGGACATGGAAACAGGAGAATGTACTCATATTTTTACTGGCCATACATCTACTATTCGATGTTTGCTTATCACAAAACCAATAAAACAAGACGATCAACCCATGATTATCACTGGTTCTCGTGATTCTACTTTACGTGTATGGAAATTACCAGATCCCAAATATCGAGATGGTCATTGTCATGGCAATAATGGTGACCCAAATCCATATTTTGTACATTCTCTGGTAGGACATCGACAATCCGTACGAGCCATTGCAACACATGGCAACACACTCGTCAGTGGAAGTTATGATAATACAGTTCGTGTGTGGAATATTGAATCAGGTCGATTAGTACATTTAATGGAAGGCCATACACAAAAAGTATATTCAGTTGTTATAGATGCTGAGAGAAATCGATGCATGAGTGGAAGCATGGATTCTTCTGTTCGTATTTGGAATTTGAACACTGGTGAATGTATAAAAAAACTAGAAGGACATACTGTTTTGGTGGGTTTATTAGCTCTCAGTAATCAGTACCTTGTTTCTGCTGCAGCTGATTCTATTCTAAGAGTATGGTCACCAGAAACAGGAGTTTGTCACCATGCATTATCTGGGCACGGTAATTCAATAACATGCTTTCAACATGATAATTATAAAGTGATTTCTGGATCTGAGGGTGGTCTCAAAATGTGGGATATTCAAACTGGCCGATTTGTAAGAGATTTAATCACGGAAGTCGATGGTGTTTGGCGCGTTGCATTTGATGGACGTAGATGTGTAGCTGCTGTGCAAAAGTATGATAATTCTGTGGCCCTTATGGGTTTATTACTAATCACTTATCAAATTTTATAGAAAAAATGAAACCTCATTTAGGATACTAGATTTTGGTGTACACAACATAGAATGAGTGCAACGGTATAATAGAAGTATTCATCATTTATTGCATAATTTGTATACGATTAAAGTTATTTATACACTCATTTTTTTTATCGTTTTCGAAATATAATTGCGCCAGTAACGACAAATTATTCATCTATTATACCAATAAAAAAAAAAGAGAAAATACAATTAATAAACATAAAATAATGCATATTTTGTTATTTTATGGCATCTCAATCTCTTTTCATTAGTATGCTTATCCTTTTTTTAGATTTAATGAGCAGATGAAGGTTCATTAGGTAGACGATTTGCTGTGATAATATAATATTGTTTGAGGGCTTTTATTGGTACCCAAGCAATAAGATAAAATACATAAGATCTATTAAAGATGTTTAAAATACTATTGAACGCATTGTCAATTTTTTTTTTTTTTAGTCGTGAAACATACAGAAAGGTACATGAGCTCAACCGACTCTTAAAAAAATTCATCTCAAATCAGATGTTTTTAATATAAACAAAAGAAGCATATTCCGATTTTTTTTTTTTTTTTTTTTTTTTTTTTTTTTTTTTTTACATTCCTGAGCTAAACCATAGAATTTACTCGACCTATCTTAAGACTATTTGGAAACACATTGCTCCATTTTAACGTTTAAGCAATAAAGTTTCAATTGAATTCACGATACACTACAAAGACTGAATATATCGATCTTAAGGAATCCGTTTTTAATACCATCGCAAGTGTTTGTTCTTTGACAAGCTGTGCCTGTTATAAGTGCTTTATTTTGTAAACTAAATATATATAAAAAAAAACAGATGAGTACTAATAGCGCTTCAGCTAGAAATTAGTACTTGTAAGCTAGACTTGGTAACATAGTTATTGCTAGGCCAACTTGCTATATAACATATCAAAATGATAAATTACATGCAAACTAGATGAAATGGTCGGGCATTGTAAGCACTAGAATAACTTTTGTCGTTGTGATGCACTGAGGTTAAGCTTTTGTCGTTGAGTTTGTTCTTTTTGGGAACATCTTTTAATAATGAAAAAAAGTTTATTATAGCCTTTTTAGTTGTAGAAGCTGAGAAATTGCAATTCATTACTCTTAATTGCCTTTATTTCTAATTAAGGATTAATAGAATATATATATACATTTTATAAAATTACATCTTGTTTAGTCAAAATTACAATTTATTAATTGACGAGCTTTGTTAACTTGTTCTAATACACCCAGAAAAAGTGGCACTCCATAAATTAAAACAAATTTTATACTTTTTTTTCACTATTGGAAAAAACGTGAAAATAGCAATTTTAAAATTTGCAGTTATTTATTACTTTACATAAGATTGTTATAAATTTATACCTTTCCAATAACATCTTCACGCAAAACAGTTTCTGCAGCGATTGTTATAGGAGTTTTTTTTTTTTTAGAAAAGTTGTAGCAGTTTATATCTCATTTTACAACTCTTTTCCCGTGGTGTTTAGGGTACCTGTTTGCAAAAATTTGAATTTTCATAGTTTTCAATATTTAAGACCGAAACGTACCTTCTTTTCTATAAGTAGCCCCATCTCATGCTAAACAATTTTTATAGTATACCTTAGGAACTACTAAACATAATTGGTTACATTATGCTGATCGATCTTGAATTTATTCTAAATCGTACGAAAAGCTCAAAGACAGGTAAAATTCGCTGTTTTTTCCATAAAAAGCGGGCCTCATTTTTCATCCCTGATCTAATTTTTTTTATAAGATAATGCCAACAAGAAAAAATTATATGCTAATGTATCTGGGATGTTCAACTTTAATCCAGAAACAAGTATTCTGAAATATCCTACTTTTTGCAGCTGGTATAACGTTATCAGTTCTAATGTTTCAAATTTTTACATGCATTTCACTGCTAGAAAATATAAACTTTGAGTTTTCATATCTCTACAAAAAAATTAAGCTATACTAGCAATTTCTAATAATGAAACTTACTTCATTTGTAGTGCTTCATAGCATATTTGAGTATGAAGAAAGACTGAATACTTTTTTTTCTTTCTTTTTCTGGCATTTTTTGTAGTAGCTTTTGGCATATTTGTTAAATTGTGCAGCGTTTTTTTTTTTGCTCCTATTATAAAGCTTTGTGAGCTCTATCAGATCCATTTTAATTTCTTTTAAAATATTGATTTTTCGTAGAGATATCCTCCAAAATGCGTAAAATAGGTTTTAAGTTGTAATGTGAGCTTTTATCTCTATTATCTCGACAAAAAATCAATACTTTTTGGTGAAGTAAAAATGGCAGAGTAGCTTCCAATAAGATTTATCTTGAGATTACAAAAAATTAACACCTCAATCTTGGTGCTAAATTTTTTTAACTGATTTTACATCAATTTGGTCAATGTTAAAAAAGTACATCTAAATTCCAGTCTATGCTCTTCTATTTTTGAAGAAATATCAATGGCCCATCATGAAAAAAAGGTACATTCCTATTCAGAATCTAACATGGTTAGACCTAACATTTGGCGAGGGAATGAACTGCACACGATATATAATAAATAGTAGTGCAGTAAATAACGAAGTTGTTTACTAAAATAAAAAAAATATAAAAATAAAAGCGGTAGAAATACAATTATAATCAGCTAAAGTTTTATTACAAAAGATTTCTGAAGATTAAATATAATTGAAAAAGTATGAGGGTATTTATAGTGATTTAGAGAACTTGTATACCATCAGACTTGAATGGAGTAATCTTCTAATTTTGAGTTGTTGTTACTAATATTATATTGAAAGGATAAATCATGCAAAGCATCGACCATAATGGGTTATATGTCAAGTACGACAATGTGGGCCATTTGGGAGCTATTGGCTATATCTATTTAGGTAACCTTGATTTTAAGGTGTGAATTCTAAAGTGTGCTTGAAATGTTATTCATTGGTAGTGTAACTATGACACAGGGGAATAGTTGATTAAACCTAATATCTTTGATATTATTATTTATTGAATTAAGTAAAATACTTCTTGGTATATATGTCATTTGTGTAATCGATTGCACTGTGATCAAGGGTGCTATCGTTCACACGACATGTATTGGTTCAAAAGTATTTTGTATTTTCGCATGCGTTTGTTATTGTGTTCACTTTGAGTATCTCTTTATTATTGCTGCACTTTAATATTTCAAGTGGCATGAACTCTGTGAGTGATACTTGTAAATTAAGTTATTTTATGATTATCAAGCTTTTAGTATGTAATTCCACTGCAAGTAGTGCAAGAAAAATTTATAATTCAATAAAAAAAACTTATTTAAATTAAATTACACATAAAATTGAACATTAATCTTTATTTAATACTTATTATTTGTCTTATTTATATACAAATTCTATATTATGTCTATCCGTTGACCGTTGTTGTCAAGTCAGTATTCAATTGATTGGTATCTTTCTGACATTTCATGTCAGGTCAATCTAATAATTAAATTAGTAATACAGCACTTTTAGGTTAGTAAGCTAAATTTATAAAGATAAACCCAGCAAGTGGATATGTCTCAGATACTTCGCTTCGAAGATGATCTTACTACAGAGCAATATGAGCAATTATAAACGTTATCCCAGACCATTAGCTTACTTTTTGTCAATAAGGATTTACAAATTAAAAAGTTTATTATCTTACAATTTACCATAATAATCTGTGGTTGCAACAAAAAATTTGAAAATCATTTGAAATACATTTGAAATCTACTTTTTGCAGCTGTAAAAAAACTGACAGCAAAAGCCCTATCTCGCCGAATTTCAATCAAAATAATCTTTGACTTTACATAAAAGTAGGTATACAACATCTCAGACACAATAGTTTGAAAGGACAACTTTTACAACCTACTATATGTTGAGAAAATTATCACCTAATTGTACCTATAGTTTGCTGTGCATTCTTATTAAACATAATTAAAAATTCAACCTCTATAAATATTTATCCAATTAAACTGCCACTTTACATAGACATTGGTATGAGTAGTATGTACTACATGCATCTCTGATATCACAACCTCTATGAGTCATTGTGCAGTCGTTAAATCATAATAACACTGTAATAAAATCAAGTGTATATTGTCAATTGGAATATAAAAATATGTAAATCAAGAAATTGGCTTTGATTCCATGATTAGAGAGAGAGAGTTTGATGTTACTAATAGTTGTAATTGCTATTACTAGTATATAATTGATATCTATAATTGGTTATATTTGCAGTAAAAAGGGGTTAATTTTATAAAAAAAGCTTAAAAGAGATACTGTTTAAATCCTTCTTTATTAAATTATGGATAATCTACAATAAAATGCTATTTCTACTTCTCTATTTATACTATTTGGTTATCTATACTATTGGCAATTGTTTTATCAACTGTCAGTAATTCCGTAATTTTGAATATTTTGTTGAGTTGTTGGGTTCTTGATTTACTTAATCCAGAACGGCTTTTTAATTTGTTTTTCACAACAGATTGTCAAACATGCGTTCAGAACAGCCCTTACTTGTTCTATTTCATTCGCATGTATTTTAGGTTTTTTTTTATTTATGATACAATACATTATGAATATCCTTAGTATCTTTGATATTTTAGAATACCCTTGATTGTTTATAATTTATAATATATTTATAATCTCTTATTTGGATTGCATGGCATGGTTTCAAATGAGATGGCTTTTAATTTATTATGTGGGGAAATACTACCTAGTTCAGCACAATATTGAACTTTTTGACAATTGACTAAAAGTACCAATTATAATTAAGTAATAATATATATTATATATTTATTTAGTGTTGTATTTTTGAATATATAAGGAAGGGAAGAAACAAATAAAATAATTAATGTTCATTTTATTTGCATGGAGTATTATCGGTGTTTATGTGAGTTGGAGGTTAATTATCTAATGTTTGAGGTTGGGGTAAGAATGTAGTGAATTAAATCATTATTACAAACACGTTGGTTGCCTGCTTTTATTTACACCTACCACTAAAGTCAGTAACCTAATCAGTTCTTGTTGAATATAGGCCGAAATGAGTTCCCGTTATAGTGATAGGTACATTCAATATCTATTTACAGAATCACAGTTACTTTATCCTCCCTGAGCTGCTGTGAAAATGAGGAAATAAAAACGCTCACTTTTTAAATGTTTTGAATGCAATGTTTCAAATATTCTTTGAAAATTTCTATAAAATCAAATAATAACTAGAAGTCGTATTTTAAAGTTGAACTTAGTACGCAATATATATAAATATTGTAATGCATTTTAACTTCATTTGACAAAAGCTGTTTTTAAAGGGTTTTAGCACATTTTTTTTTTAAAAAAAACTCTTCCTTTATTTGAAGAAAATAAAATAAATGGGAAAATGTTTGCAGTCAATGAATACTAATCCAAATGGACTGCAAATTTCAAATAAATGCTACAGCTGCAACAGCTGCAACAGTACCTAACGCTATATTTTTAGTATCCCATTAATCTGTGGGTTAGATTTTAGGAACAAAACACGCTCTTCTCTTGAATGAGGCAGGTAGCTCATCAAATCATTTTTTCAAATTAAAAATAGAGCCAAATTAATAGCCAAAAATCAAAATATATGTATATAGAAGTGATAACTACCGAAATCCATAAATAAACGTCTTCTTTTCTTGCAATTAAACTTTTGGTATAGTGCAATATGTTCTACACTCCTTTTTTTTTTAAAAAAAATAACATCAAATTCAAATGTGGCTTCAAACAATTGTAAGCAAATAGATACTAAATAAGTGTGCCAGAAAACCTTAAATCTTTGTTTCTAAAATACAAGTTGCTTTATTAAACGGTAGACAGATTTATCTAATCAAACAAAATTTTAAAACAGATTATTGGCAAACATCAATAGCAGTAAATTTTTTTTTTTTTTTTTTTTTGCATTTATGAAACTTTTTAAAAGTGAATTTTGTTTTAGAAGATTATAAATTGATTGACTACAAAAACCATTTGTTTGGCAAATGCTGGTGTCTGTGGTTTGCTGTTAACTTTCAAAATTTAAGAAAATTCTTGCTTGAGCATTTTCTCAATCATCGTTAATAAAACAAATGAAAAAATCCATCGTATCGCCGGTAATTATATCTTACTTGGCCGTGTGTTTGACTACGCACATGATATAAAACTCATTAATTGCTCATATATATTTTAAAAGGATTTTTCGCCCTTTTTCATATTTTTGGCATATTTTACTCTACATAATTCAAAGGATTTTTACATTATATTTAGCGAATAGTTTAGTATATTGTTTTTCGGTGATAATCTGTCAAAAATAAATTGCAATCCATTTACATATTTGTTTATTTGCACATTCGCATATGTATTTCTTTATTAGAGTAATCCTATTATCAGCCGATATGCTTTATACAATATGAAGAGTATGTTACTTCATTAAAACATATTCTATATATTTTGAAAAATACAATTATATAATAACACTAAAAATAGATTTGTTGTATGCCAGATGAGTACTTTATTAGCTACTATAACGTATTATATAAGTATAAGAAGCTCTGTCAAATATTTATATTCATTATGAGGGGTTATTTGATATTTTCCAACTAATGATTTATGATTTTTGAATGAACCCATCAAATTTTTGTCAAAAAAGAAATAAACATATAGACTTAATGCACTATCGATCATTTATAATATAAAATATCTTTCAAATAGCTCAAATTGAGCTAGCTGATTAGTCTAGTGGTAAAAATTTGATGGATCAGCAACCAATAATACTCCGCCCAAAGCTTTTTAAAAATATCTCTGACAACAATGAGTTAACTATTGCTTATTTATATAGTTTATTTGCAAAAAAAAAAAGAGTAACTTATATTTTAAATAGTAGGAAAAAAATCAAAATAATTCATTTTAACTTATTTTGCTTTTGGAATCTTGAAAAAATATTTTAAAAAGAAGTATGCACTGATTTATTTTAATCAGCGACAAAACAGGTGCTGTTGTTTCAGTTAATTTCACGCTAAAACCATGATTTTTCATCCAATTAATGGGAGCTACCTAACTAAAGACAACAAGCACATTACCATGTAATATATAGTCAATATTTATATATGAAATAAAAGCCTACAATATACTATTTAATGTTATGGTGTCACATTACAAACTCAATTTATAGCTTTTTTGGTAAATATTTTATCTTGTTTTGATGCGATAATTAATGTTAGTAGACTACTAACAATGGTTTGACACCCAACCTTATCATAAGAACAGCATGTACATAAAAGCAAAATATCAATTGCCAAATATTGCTTTATGCAATATTAAATGTTATCTATCACTTGGATTTATCGGCTTTATTGCTGATGTTAATGGGTGATCAAAAACATCAAGAATAGTGATAAAGGCAGTTCTTTGGGGCTGTTTCACATACAAAACTTTAGAATCAATCATTGGTTGATGGGTTTAATGACCATCAATCATAAGCAATCAAGTGTTTTCTTTTTATTCTTAGGCATCCCATGTTATTTATTAGTGAACCTTTAGATCAGTCATGTCTTATTAAGTCCAAGGATACACAAATTATAGACAACAGATAATTATAATTGTTTTCATGATTATTGTTGCTTAAAAGAGAGTTAAACGGAGTACCAATAATCAGGTCGTTTTTCCTTGCAATAATATAAATTCTATATTATCAAATAAGAAAAAAAAAAAAAAATGAGAGACAGCGAGGGGCAATTCCTTTTTATCCTATTTCACTTTTTTCATTTTTTTTTTTTTTTTTTTTTTTTTTTTTTTTTTTTTTTATAATTTAGGACAAAATGCTTTCAAAAGTACCATTAAGAAAGAAACGTAATTTTAAAAACTTAACACTTCAGAATCCTCCTGTTGTAGGAAGTTCACCACCAACATCTGAACCAACAACTGCAAATGAACTCAATAAAACTGAAAATGAAAAGTCAAATAATACGACTACAACAAAACAAGCTATTGGAGGTTATAATGGTCCACCAGATTATACACAATTATGTGAACAATTGAGTGAGCTAGAAATTGGATTAGAGTTAAGGCTAGATTTACGCCCAGAAGACTTTAACTCGATAGATGAGCTTGGTAGAGGAAACGGCGGGACCGTATGTAAAGTATTACACATAAGAACGAGTACAGTGATGGCCAGAAAGGTAAAGAAAATCTTCCCATTAAAATATGGTTTCTTATAAACTAATTTAAACGTGTTTTTAAAAATTTAGATAGTACATGTCGATGCCAATATGAACGTACGAAAGCAAATAATGCGTGAATTACAATTCATGCATGATTGTAATTCAAAACATATTGTTAGCTTCTATGGTGCTTTCATGAATGGAGGTGATATTTCGATTTGTATGGAGTACATGGATGCTGGGTTCGTTTAAACTCCATTTATTTCATACATAAATGTAACTAAAAACTTTATTACAATTACAGCTCACTCGATCAAATATACAAGAAACATGGACCATTTCCTTTAGATGTATTAAAGAAAGTTGGTTATGCGGTAAGTTGATAAAATACTAGTTATAAAATCAATTTTGTCTAATATTTTATGAATTTAGATTGTAGATGGTTTAATATATCTTTATGATGAACATCGTATTATTCACAGAGATTTAAAACCTTCTAATGTTTTAGTTAATTCACAAGGTCAAATCAAATTATGTGATTTTGGTGTTTCAGGTCAACTCATAAATTCAGTTGCTGATACATTTGTTGGCACAAGCTCTTATATGAGTGTTGGTATAAAATAGATTTGAAAATTTACATTGTATATTGATTTCCTTTTTTTCTATATGAAACAGCCTGAAAGGATTATGGGATCACCTTATTCTGTAAAATCAGACGTATGGTCGTTGGGTATAACTTTAATGGAGCTAGCGTTAGGAAGGTTCCCATTTCCACCTGAAGGTACACCTTTATCCATCTTTGAGCTTTTACAACATATTGTTCATGAACCTGTTCCTGTATTCCCCGCCAACAAAGAATATCCTTCCGATTTAACTGATTTTGTAGCAAAATGGTAGGTTTATTATTTAATATATACATCTAAAATTTAAAATAATCAATTATTTTCATTTAGTTTGACAAAGGATGTCAAGTTGAGAGCCACACCTAATGATTTAATGGTAATATAATATATATATATATAAAAGAAAGGGGTATTAATTGGAATTTTTTTTTCTTGTTAGAATCATCAATATTTAGTATCTGCTGCTACAGAAAAAGTTGACCTGGTTAAATGGGCGATTAGTATAACCAAAAGAGTGTAAATTATTGTAATATTTTCATGAAAAAAAAAAAAAAAAAATACATATAAATAAACAAATAAATATTCCTACAAATTTGGATCATTTCAATATCTCTCAAATGTTGTCAATTACTAGTAAGCAGATTATTTCCGATGCCCACATACTTCCTAAATGCTACATTTGAAGAGTAATAAAATCACATACAGCTACAAAAGAAGAATTTATAAGATATATTCTATGTATCAAACCAACAGAATATAACGATTATAGCTATCATAACGCTATCGGTATTTGTTTCCCGTAAAAGTTATAATTCTAAGCGATGTAAAGAAATAATAACAAAACATGTTTTAAATCGATCTCACATATCATACATTCAAATGAAGATGAACATTTTCTGTATAAATACTCAATGAAATAATAATTCAAATAGATTTTTTTTTTCTACATCTTATTTAATTGTTTCGTTTTATTCAATCTTTTCTTTTACTTACAACAATACCATTAAATTAATAAAATGCGTTTTACCCTTTGTATGATCTCTGCTGCCTTGTTGGCTACTGCTGTCTCTGCTGCTCCTGCTTCAGCTGTTGCTTCTGTAGCTTCCGCATCTGCTGATGCCTCTTACCTTAATGCCGCTTACAAAATCTTCAATGAGCAAGCTGTTTCCATGTCTGCTTCTGCTGTCTCTGCTGTCTCTGCCTCTGCACCAGCATCTGCTAGCTTTGCTGCTAGTAACTCTTTGCAAAAGCGTAGTGATGATGATGATGATGATGAGGATGACAAGCACCATGATGATGATGATGATGATGATGATGAGGATGACAAGCACCATGATGATGACGATGATGAGGATGATGATGATGAGGATGACAAGCACCATGATGATGATGATGATGATGATGAGCACCATGATGATGATGATGAGGAAGATGATCATGAAGAAGATTATGAAGATGATGAAGATGAGGAAGATTATGATGATGAAGAGGAGGAAGAGGAGGAAGATTATGAACACAAGAAGAAGATCTATGTCTACCACACTGTTCACGCTAAGGGTCGCGGAGACTATCGCGAACACAATCGCAATGGTGAAGATTACCGTCGTGAAGCCAATGATGGTGCCCGTCGCGAAGTCAATGAAGGTGCCCGTCGTGAAGTCAATGAAGGTGCCCGTCGTGAAGTCAATGAAGGTGCCCGTCGTGAAGTCAATGAAGGTGCCCGTCGCAATGTCGATGGAAATATCGCTGCAGTTCTCGCTACTTCAACTCTGATCGTTCCTAATGGTGTCGTTACCAACCTTATTGTTGAAGAAGTAGAAGTAACTCAAACCGTTACTGTTGCTGCTACCAGACTTCTTCAACTTCCTTTCATGACAGTTGCTTAGATTTATTATTCACACATTCCAAAAATAACATTATTATTATTAGATTAATTTAAATTTTATTATTATTATATTATTATATAAATATATATATATCATTAAAGAAAAATTATATAACATATATACATGCGCTCACATTTTTGTTTATGGTTTTAAAAAATATAAGGAATGAATATATATGGAACTCGACGACAATATTCAACCCAATCTTGACCATATTTGTTTGCGCATCGTTCCATATCTCGAGATACTCTATGAACTAGAACGAATAAGAAAAAGCAAAAGTAAAAATATGGTAAAAATGATGAAAACCCAGTGATAAGACCCCAAGATATGGACATCATTAAATCAGCTGTATAATGAGGTTTTCTTGCAATTCCCCACCAGCCAGACGTTAACAATAAATTCCCGTGTTTCGTTTGGATGAACGAAGGATTCTTGATGTGGCCCCAAGGCAATTGAGGGAAAGAATTTCGAGTAATGAATGATCCATTTTGTTCCATACGGAATCGATTTTTTTGAGAATTTCCCGTATCAAAAATGTAATAACCAGATAAAAGTAAGGTAAATACTGCAAAATTAAATACCCAGCTGTGCGTAATTGCATGACCAACAGTTAATTGATATTTCATTAAATAAATGGATGAATAGCAGTAAGTAAATGGCACACCTGCCATATTCCAGAAAATTAGCATAAATCCATCTTTTTCATAGAAAATATCCCATGAAGTTGGAATACATTCTTCTCCCTTTTGACATGCATTTACGTACAAAAAATGAGCTAAAACCATAAAAAAAGCAGGCGCAGTAATTTTACCATACGTCTCATATTGTTTTAATAAACACGAGAAAGATAAGTAGAATAATACGGGCCATGGAAGTCTTATTTCGGCCCACATTTTAAGATCGACTGGGCCAATTCTTGGATTCAAGCATGCGCCCATAAAATAATCGTAAAAGAAATTACCAGACATACGATGCGTTTTTTTCATAATAACACTAATGAAATACACCAATGTTGTCATTGTAAATCCCCAAATAATAGCTACAGTCATAAGCTCACCAAAATGATCAATCAAGCCGCTCAAACGAAAAACTCCAGTGACATGGCATACAAGAGAAACGGCTAATGTTAAATACCAAGAAGAGAGACCATTGCAGAGGTATTTTAACTGATTAATTTTGTCATGTTAGTAGTTGCTTTTTTTTTTTTTTTTTTGCATTACAAACAACGCGTATATATTTACTCTTTGTCCATTCAATGATGGAATAGGTAATCCTTCAACAACTGGACCGGGCATTGTATAAGCCAACACAAATGAAAAGAGGACATATCCCATATATATTTGGATAGCCCAAGTAGTAGGAGCAGCTCGTAATTTAACCTTTTCCCAAATCTCTTGAACAACCCAATATTTCCATTGAGATAAATCTGATGGATAAATAAGTCTACCTTGGTGAAATTCGAGACAAACCCAAAAGTAATACATTAAACAAGGAAAACCCAACATCATAACTGTAACACCAACAGGGCCACCAAATTCATATTTAACTTGATTATCCAACTTGACATCCAATTTAGTAACCTTTTGCTTAAATTCAGGTACACCATTTTTATTTGGTTTAGGCTGGTTTTGATGTTGCTTACTAGAAGGCGGTTCAAGGGAATCTTTTGACATTATTTGAATACAAGAAAAAAAAGAAAAAAAAGAAAGAAAAAAAAAAAAAAAAGAATACAATTTGCATTGTATTTAATATGAAATGTATAATGTGTATATAATTGAAAAGGCGTTTTGTTTCATTGATATATTGATAAATGCTCAACCTTTTTCTTTCTGTAGTAGTTTATTTAAGTATGATACACATATAATGCAGCATCATTGCATAAGTTACATACACTAATTATGCACATTTTTTAATTCACAATACTAATTTAAGAAGCAATAAGAAAGTATATTCAAAATAGAAAAGATATGATCATCGCAAATAAGCTGTCAAGAACGCCGTATCATTGTGAGACTTGTCTGTATATTGTATTTTTATATGTATAATTAAAAAAAACTAACGTAACATTGCATGATATTACACTGAATGGAATAAATACTCAAAAAATGATTTTTCTGGCATAAACCAATTTTCAATCTGTGAATAGTCTATTTCTGCATTATGCTTTATAACATAACTTAAATATGCAGGATGACAAATGTAAGTTAATCTTTGGTTTTGATCATTCGTTTTACCTAAAAGAAACGTATAGATAAGAATAATATTTGGATTTTACATACAAATAACACTTACTAAATGATGAAAATCCATAATACCGACACATTGTATGTAAAACATATCGTTCAAATTGATTGTTAGATGCAACTTGAATCTTTAAACAAGCATTTTCAAGGCATTGTGTATCATTTAGCCAAATACTTATAAAATGAATCAATTGGGATTCATAGTTTGTTACCAGGCCTTTTGAAATATGTGCCTTTTTTAAATCATGTCGAACATGTCGAGATAAATTATGTGGTAAGGCTTGGATCTTTACTTCTACATTGTCTGTTTCTTCTTCTTTTTCGTGATCTTCTTGATCAGTTGAAATCAAACCAACATCATATTTAGGTGCTTTTGTTTCGTAGCCAGGTGGACGTAAATCTTCAGCATATAAAACAGCTGAAGGATGTTCTGAAAATGTATCTTTTTTTTTTTTTTTTTTTTTTTGTTAATAAATTAATATGTTTAGAAAAATATACAAATAAAATACTATACTGTTTGTCCATCGTTGTCTTCTTCGACTGCCTTCTTTACCAATTAAGTGAGAAGTTTTCTTTCTTGTTGGTGGCTCTTGCTTTGGCTTTCTATTTATAATTTTAGATTGTGATGATTCTATTGTTGGTGTGGTTGGTGGGGTCACACCAATTAAATGGGCTCTTTGTTGTTGAATAGCTTCCCAATGAGCTGTTGATTGAACAAATATCACTGTAGATTGAGATTGTTGCAAAGTCATTTTTTGTGCATACAGAGAAATAATTAAAAAGAAAGAAAATATTTTTAATAAAGATTATAAAATTACTGGCTTTGAATCATCTGAGGGGGGGGGGTAAACATAATATACGAGATTTTTATACAAAAATATATCTTCGCAAAAGAGTTATTATGAATTGATAAAGTAGCATAGAAACCTAAAATTAATTAAATATTATGCTCTAGCATGTATAGAATACTCTGGTACTATTTGGTTTTGTATATAATCATAAAATTTGAAATTTTCTTAAAAAACCAAATATGGGACCCCACCAATAAAAAGTGCCTGGAAAACATATTTGTAAAAAAAAATAGTGTAACAATGATACTACATTTGTTTATTTATAATCAATGATAAATAATCTGCTTTACGTGCAATTGCATCAATATGCTTTGTAATTGAGTTTTTCCATTTTGTATTTGTTAAGAACATGGCATGCTCCAATCCATGCATAATATGAGAATCAACGCCTCTTTCTAATAAATAGTTATAAACACTCTCACTACCAACAATACCATCTTTTTCAGATAAAAAGATGCTTGAATTTGCTAATGGTGAATTTATATCCAATGGAGAAGGTAACAGCGCCATTTGTTGAGTATTCGTAGGTTGTGTGAAATAAATGGTTTCAAACCATTGAAAATGGCGAGAAATGTAATTGCTGATAAAAAGTTCTCTAGCAGCGCCAAAATGCATGATATGCTGTATATAAAAAAGTAGAATAGGTCAGGTTGCTTGCTGCTTGTTTACAAAATAATGCATGTATAAAATTACCTCAAATATTGTTTTTGGGATGCGATGCACAAAATTAAATGCAACATTATGATAGTGAAGCAAGAAACAGATGGGATCAATCATGACTACACCAGCAACAATTTCTGGAGCCATGTTCATTACCTAATACAATAATTAGATTATCCGTCTGATTTTCATATCAATACTTCATTAATATTTACCCAACTAGACACACCAGTACCCAATGAATGGGATACATAAACAGCCTTGTCATAGCCGAAAGTTTGGAGCATTTCAGTTATTTCCAAAACGGTTTCAGCAGCGGTGGGAACGTGATCTACCATATGCATTGCTACATAAGGTAGCTCAATTAAGAAAATGGGGCGGTCAAAATGTGCCAATTGATGTACAAATTCTGTATAACAAATAACTCCTGCGCCAATGCCATGTACAAAAACAAGAGGCGTTCTTGTGGTTGAATTTTTAGATGGTGCACGATACCAATAAGATAAATGTTTAAGGCGAGGTTGCTTCTTATATTGTTTATTTGCATCTTGTGCACTAGTATTGCTTGTGATTTTGATTAGTGCTTTTTTAAAACGGTTTACAATATCATGAACAAAAGAAAGAGGGCCACCCCATTCAATGCCAGGAGCAGTAGCTCCGGAATGACTGAATTCCCAAATCCACTGCAAGAAAACTATATTGAAAGTCGTTGTTATGATATACAATCCAATGTACACAATTAATGGACGATGTACAGCTTCAAGAGGGTCCAAATTGAGTCTAATGCATTCTAGTTCCGGATTTAATCCCTTTGGAAACTCTACATGAAACCATTCTTCTGCAGAGGTCAGCATCCATTCAATTTCATCTGCCCAATCTTCGTTTTGTCTAACAATGTCTAGATGTTCATGCCAAAAAGCCCAAGCAAACCTTTTTTTTTTTTTTTACAGATGATTTCAGTAATATTAAACATGTATATATACATATATTATGATGATTTAACATACCATAATGCAAGATTTTCTCTTTTAATCTCTTTAAATGTAGGATGAGAATGATCTTTTTTATAATAATACCAACCCTCAGACCAAGAAGGTAGATCAACAATTGTTTGAACACAATTCCAAAATAAGCTTGTTCTTTCTGACTGATCTAATGGCTTTTTAGGTTTTGTTGTTTGTTGTAACTTTTGACGAAGATTTACAAAATAAACAAAAAACGCAATTTCCAAACATGTCCAAATGATTGACAATGTTATGATATATGGCAACAACATTTCAATATTTGTTGATATAAATTTGTATATAGTTGTTTCTCTTCCATTTGATGTTGCTGAAATATAAGCACAAGAGCAAGGTAAGATCAAAATTGATGATAAAAGTAGACGTTTAAGATTTGAAGAAATCATCTGAAATGAAGAAAAAAAAAATAAAAAAAGAGAAAAGAAATAAAAAAAGAGGTTATTAATGTATAGTATGAAGAATTAACCAATTTTAGATCAGTTGGGTCCATGATGAGCCAGCGCGCCTATATTTTGGTATTAGCTACTCTATTTTGGATCATATATCAACGGCTTGTAAAGAAGAGGCATATGTATGTTAAAATTTTGA
>JAEPRC010000748.1:0-21628 GCA_016758945.1 Mucor plumbeus
CACTTTTTAAAAAATCGGTCCATGGACCACTCAACCGTCTCCATTAAGATATCTTTGGACCTGTTTATAAATAGTCTCAAATGGACCGGTGAACCGGTCCTTTGGACTACCCCGTTGCGCCGTAGTGGTGTGAGTTTTTTTAGCAGATATACTGTATTGTTAAACGTTTCTCAGTCTGCCTTGATTTATCAGAATTAGGAATTACCGAATTACCAGTTTAGAGCATTTGTCAAAACCATGATGTTTGGCATGCAAATCATACAATGCTGCACTCCATGCGTTGATCATCATGCTACTATGGGACTATAGAAGCATGATTCTATTATTATATTCACACAATATCCACATGTTCATTCTAATTATATTATCACTCACATTTAATTCACTCATCCAATTAGCATATAAACCCTCTCTATAAGCTCATAATAAAAGGGTACTTTTTCATATCATTTGAATAATTTTATACGTTTACCTTTTGATAATAAATCACATTGTACGCATTTTTATCTTATTGAATAGTTTTGAACAATATATATGCAAGTTATGGATCATTATAAGCACTAGTGTTTTTTTCAAGTCATTAAAAATAAAGTTAGAAGCTCTTCAATCATAAGCTTATCTATTATTACAAATAACTTTATAGTAATAAGCGATGTAACAAAAAAAAACTAATAGATTATTAGATATTGGAATTACAATAATAACTATTAAATGAGGACCAGGTTTCAGTTGTCCAACTAATGTAAATTTAAAATAGAGAATGTACAATGAAATATACTATAATAATATAATTCAAAGCATCTTGTAATATAAATGTATAATGAGAATACCAAAATGTTATAGTATATAACCAAAATTTAGGTTAGAATTAAGATAAGAATAAGGTGCTAATAATATAATATTGTGGTGAGAAATAAGATGATAAAATAAAATACTCTTTATTAAATGTTCCTTTTGTAAATGGCTATTTATACTAAATTAAAATGACTAAAATGAACGGATAAAAGTATAAGATGGAACTGATAAAGATATAAAATGAATCTGATAAAGTATAATGGATGACGAGCTTTTTTTCAAGTCGACCCTCCGTTTTGGTGAAAATTTTGGGCCTACGCTACGCTTCGGGAAAATTTTCCACCTTCTCTATGGATCAACACGCTTCGCTTTGAAAGAAGCTCGTGCTGCCGCAGGCTGGTTTTTTTTTATTGTTTTAAGAAATTAAAAGGAGTTTCGTTATTAAACTTTATTGAAGCGATGTTAAAATTTATTCTCACAAAAGAAATATTAATGTTTGTTCATTTTCACGAATTGTAACAAATGAAGTTTTTTTTTTAAAAAAAAGGAAGAGTAATAATATATTAATTTAAAGATAAAAAAAGTTATTGAGTATGAGGAGATTGGAATACTTCAGTAAAAACAACGTTTCTGGTATGGTTTTTGGAAAGTTCTTTAGAGACTGAAGTACGATTTGTGCATAGTAAAATTTTAATTGATTGTGCTGATTTGACTCTTGATAGCGCAACATATAGTTGGCCGTGTCTGAATACAGGGCTTGGAAGATAGAGGCCTATACCTTCAAGAGTTTGGCCCTGCGATTTGTTGATTGTCATTCCAAGCGCAACCCTAATAGGGAATTGGCAGCGTTTGAAGTGTATAGAGTCATTGTCAGAGGATATCAGCTTTATTTTAGGTATGCATATGACTTTTCCAACATGTGATCCTGTTGCTATTGTTGCTTCTATTACATTTCTCAATAAGGACTTTACTATGAGCCTCGTTCCATTGCATGTTCAATATTTGGTTCGATGTGAATGTCCTATTTCATTACATAAAGCGCAATAGACATTACTTAATTCACTCATTGTGTTTGACAATGGTTTTTGAAATGAAATGTAAACTAAATAAAATACAAAGTTGTAGTTTATTTCAATTATCTATTAATCTTTAAAATGGCGTTAGCAATAGTCTTTAAAGCTTTCCATACCAATAATATAGTTGAAAGAACTACAAACACAAAAATTAAAATTAGGTTTAAATGAAAAGGGAGAAATGACACTTCAGCTGTTAGGTTCACATGGACTTGTGTATAACCTTTTTAATTAGTATAAATATCTCAAATCAATATAAAATAATAAAGATTATCTTTTGTATAACTTCATACTTAATCTACTAAATTATATACATCTCTGCACATAACACAGCTGTAAATAATAAATGACTGTTTTTTACGATTTCAATCATTTTAATATATTAAGGATAAAATACAAAATAAAATGTTAAAACTAAAAGATGTTGTAGATAATGTTTTATTGGAATCAAGGCAGCTATGAAATTTAATTTACAACGCATTTTTTTTTTTTTTTTCAAAAAAATGAAAATTACAACAAAAAGATCAGCAAGATCAAAGATAAAAAAAAAAATGTGCTCCGTAGAGCTTCCTTCTCAGAGATTTAGTGTCATCCTTGTGCAGGGGCCATGCTAATCTTCTCTGTATCGTTCCAATTTTAATAAGTGCCAGAGGTCCGAAGACGTGGCAATTTTTGATTCTAAAATAAAATTTTATATAGCCAATAATTTTTAAGAACTTGCAAGTTGTGGGTTGAAAAAATTAATAATCGAACAAATTCTGATTTGCTTTATTTTATACATAGAATAAAGGCATGGTTTTTGTATAAAATAGTGTATTTGATAGGTTTGGTATTATTAATATGCTTTTATTTGCTCAAGCATGTAAGGGTAAATGAAAAATCAAACTTTATATAGGAAGATACAATATATATAAACTATAAAACAATATTATTTTTTCGTCTAGTCCTTCTAATATGATAACCATAGAAGAAAATACATTGATGTTTATCTCCAGAACTTTGTGTGAACTATGTATAGCATGAGCACTATTAAAAATTAAGTGGGTCTAAAGGTTGATTATAAGAAATTTTGCCAAACTTTGGTAATTAATACGGTTCGCATGAAGAATACTATTAATCTGATTTTGAATCCATATCTCAGAAGAATAATACACTGTTGCCTCAAAATATCAAAAGGAGTGTGATATTTTAGTATATATATTATATATTATATGTAATTCCCAAAAAATGCGTAGTATATAAAACTAACAGTTAGACAATTTTTTTTTAGTTTAAAGATGGATTAGTGCTGCTAATTAGTTTGTATTATTATACGATGCTAATAGTGTTTGAGTTGCTAACTTGTAATCTTTTGAGCACTAATCCTTGCCATGGTGTATTTAGAATGACAGAGTGATTCGTATTAAATCAGGTTTTGCAGTATTAAAAAGCTAAAGCAATTGAAAGTGAATCTTTTTTGGTTTATTTCATGGATCACTGAGATTAAACAAAAAGACTGTTGCGAAAATAAAAAATTTCTGCTCTTGTTTATTATTCCTTCCCCTTTCCCCCAAACATGCATGCACGTGCATTGGATAATAAAAATTGAAATAAGGTTTAGACAGACGTTATAAACAATAAATAAACAAAATGTGTCTTTTTAAATTCTTTTAGATCTACAGTTTCGTTAATAAAATTTGAAAAATATGGACAATCAGCTAGTAAATTTATTCTCCAGTTAAACTCGAGCAATGGCAACTTTTGGAAACAGAAAGAATTTCGGTCATTTAAAAGGACCCAGAAAAGAAGGGTAATGATGTATGAAAGTATGAGACTCGAGAAAGAGGATAAAATGGAAAGTTTTTTCGCGAAAGTTTCTTTTTCTTCTTCTATATAACTTTATTTTATAATATAATAAACATGTCTCTTCCCAAAGTCTTTTTCGATGTCTCTGCCAATGGTGAGCCTCTCGGTCGTATCGTCATGGAATTGAGATCCGATGTTGTCCCCAAGACTGCTGAGAACTTCCGTGCTCTCTGTACTGGTGAGAAGGGTTTCGGTTATAAGGGTTGTTCTTTCCATCGTATTATCCCTGATTTCATGCTCCAAGGTGGTGATTTCACCAACCACAACGGTACCGGTGGTAAGTCCATCTACGGCAACAAGTTTGCCGATGAGAACTTCACTCTCAAGCACACTGGTCCTGGTAACCTCTCCATGGCTAACGCTGGTCCTAACACCAACGGTTCTCAATTCTTCATCACCACTATCAAGACTACTTGGTTAGATGGTAAGCACACCGTTTTTGGTCAAGTTACTGAAGGGTAAGTCATAGTTTTTTATTATTTTTATTTGAAATGTCAAATTGGCATATGGATTGGGGGCTTGTTTGTATTAATAACTTCTTTAGTTTGGATATCGTTAAGAAGATCGAAGGTTTCGGTTCTGGCACTGGTCGTCCTACCAAGAAGGTTGTTATTGATAACTGTGGCCAACTTTAAATGCTTTTTACTTCCCATTAATGTAAAATAAATGTTTAAACTTTTTATTTGTATTGCTTTAAGCAGATAAACTAAATAACGTGTTATTTTTAAACAATTGTAATGAATTTTAAGCATCGCTATACTACTTTACAGCAGTGATAGCCAAGGTTTTTCCTATCCATATTGCAAGGAAATCAACCTAAGATTTCTTGTAAAAGTATATTTTTGTCTCTCTTTACTTATTTTCTGTATCTAATGTAAACTAATTTTTTTCAATCAGTAATTTATCAAACAAGAATATTAAAACCACATTATCAATAACGTGTTGATTTATTAATAACCTCTGTTTGAAATCGTATATAATTACATTCAGTTTACTGCTTACGGAAGGAGTCTATTTATTCAGTAAGCCTTTGTTATAGAGGTTATTGACGCTTTGCTTCAAAGAATCGAAGTTATCATTTTTAAACGATCTAAATCAAAGTTTATTAGGTTTTACGCGCAATATCTGATCCAATCAATGGCCACAATACAACACCTATTTTGCTGCTCAATGTAGTGTTGAAATCCAAAAAAAAAAACTAATACCTAAATGCATATAAACTAGCCGAAAAAGTGTATAATATGTAATAAAAAAAAAAACTAATAAAATGGACTTATATTAGTATTTTAAATATTTCTTTTGAATAGTTTGCGGTCATTCGAAGAGCTTAAAAATATACCAAACGAATGCTACAATTCAGCTGTATCAATTTATGCATTTCTGCAGTTTTTTTTCACATCTTAAATATAACTCTATATCTGCCTTATGGTTTTTATTTTACCAACGCGCAAATATTATTTACTACGAAATTGAAATAAAGAACTCTTTTAAACATTTGCCAGGATTTTTCTTAAATAAAACACCAATAAACATACTTTTGTGTTCTACATGAATAAATAAAAATTCTAATACACTCAAAAAGCGTAATTTCATTTTGTTGAGTTCGCGCTTTTTATTTCTATTTTTTTTTTTTTTTTCTCTATTTTAATTTCTTTTAATCATGTCAGCTATTAAAGGTGTTCTTATTGATTTGAGTGGTACTATTCACATCGATAAAAAAGTTATTCCTGGCGCAATTGAAGCCATTGAACGTTTGAAAGCAAGTAAAATACCTTTCAGGTAGCTGATAAATTTATATCAGGAAGAGTTTTTTTTTTCCTTTTCCACTAATAATTTTTCTAAAGATTTGCAACCAACACAACCAAAGTATCTTCTAAACAGTTGGTCGATAAATTAACAACATTAGGATTTGACGTTGAAGAAAAAGATGTAAATATAATACAATCTGATTAATTATTTGTTAATTAATGAGATGTTAAGGTTTTTACCTCCTTATCTGCATGTCGTGATATGATCAAATCGAAACATTTGAGGTATCATTAATTAAAAAGATTAGAAATGTGCATAAAATTAACTGATTATTTAGACCCTTCCTGATTATGGAAGATGGTGCTTTGGAGGAATTTAAAGATATAGATACAGTAGACCCTAATGCGGTGGTTGTTGGCTTAGCACCATCAAAATTCAATTACGAAAAGGTATATAGATCTTTTAGAAGACAATTCTATGAATTTTCTGCCTTTTAGACTTTTTTTTCAGATTTTTACCTCAACTTCAAAGAATTTCTACATTTATTCGAAAGCAGAAACATTAACATTACACCTTGGTATATCAAATATTGAAATCTCAAGTAATTTTTATTTCTTTTATCCTAAATTATTTATACCAAAAAATTGGAATTATATACAACCCCAAATGAGTATATCAAAAGTTCAAAAACCATTTTTGAAAGATGTGCTGTTTGCTTTTTTTAGACAATTTCTTCCCCAGAAAAAGAAATATGCGGGGGTAAGTCAAATGTCAAAGTTTAGAAATGTATTTATAAATGACAGCTTTTACAATACTGCAGAATTTTTAGAAGTGAGGTAAAATCTGCAGATTTTGAATATGAGGCTTTGAGGAAAATTCAATTATCAGCATTTGACGAGCAAGGCAATTTTTACTCACTTTTATATCATAGCTAAATGAAGCATTTCGTTTACTATCTTCAAATCCTAATACTGAATTGATTGCTGTTCACAAGGCAAGGTATTTTGCTGATAAAGACGAAAAACTTTCAATGGGACCTGGTGGATTTGTCCAAGGTAATTATCACTTGTTTATTTGATCTGTTTAAAAAATGCTAAAATTAATTTAATTCAATAGCTCTTGAATTTGCTTCAGGTGTAACAGCTAGTATTGTAGGCAAACCTACTACAAACTTTTTTAAATTGGCTCTTGAGCAAATGTAAGATTGATATGCTTTTGCCAAACAATTATTTAATTTAACCTTTATTTTAGTAATATGGAAAATTCACCTCAACAAGTTGCCATTATTGGTGATGATGTCTCGAATGATTTAGGAGGTGGTGCTAAAGAATTAGGTTTACATCGATTCTTAGGTAAATTATGATTTATTCATGTAATTTCAAAATGACAATCTGACATGTTTATATATCAGTTCAAACCGGAAAATATCGTCCAGAAGATAGTAATGAAATCACGGACATAAACGTCTTCAAATCTGTTGTAGAAGCTGTTGATCATATCATTGCACAATATAGTAATAAGCCTTAATAAGGTAAATTAAGGGGATACAAAAGTGCAAACCCGTGGTGAATTTTTCAAGCAACAATAATAATAAAAATTTCTTTTCCTTTCTTACAAAACTAGGTTTTCTTCTATTTCAAATCTCTCCCTCTCCCCTTTTTTTTTTTTTTTTTTTTTACTATTTCATAAATTATATTCGCTAGAACAACAATAAATTTTATTACAAAACAATCATAATAAATATCAAAAAATGTCAGGTTTCGACCCTCAAAGACGTCGTTCCATAATGAGTTCTTCACGTAATTCTTCACCAAGTAGTGTAAACCATGATATTTCTTCAGAACTAAAAACAGGAGCTCGTGCTCAGGTTCAAGGAAAAATCGGTACAATTAAGTTTGTTGGAACAACTAGTTTTCAAACTGGAAAATGGGTTGGTATTGAACTAGACGAAGCTCAGGGCAAGAATAGTGGTGTTGTACAAGGCAAAAGATACTTTGAATGCAAAACAAATCATGGTGTATTTGTTAGACCAAGTCAAGTCAAAATATTAGCTGAACAAGATGAACAAGATGAACAAGAAGAACAAGAGCAGGAAGCGCAAGATGATGATAACAATCAAAATGTTTCCCCTTCATTATCTGAACGTCGATTTGCACCTGCCCAAGATCCAAATTTAGCAGCCGCAAGAACAATTCAACAGCATACACCTTCTAGTTCATCTACACTATTACCTTCTCGTATCACATCTCCTTCAAAAATTAGTAGACTTCCTAACGTAAATAGTAGAAAGACAAATGTTACTGGATTAGCAACTAGTAGTAGAAAATCTGCTTCACCAACTGCAAGTAATGCCACAAGAAAGAGTAAAGTAGCCATGCCTACTACAACAAGACCTCGCTCAAATACAAGTACACAAAAAGATGTAAAAGAGAATAAACTGCAGCAATTGAGACAACAACAACAAGAAAGACTTGCCTTGTTACAACAGCAACAATTGATACAACAGCAACAAGAAGAAGAGGAGGAAGCGGAATTACATCGTCAATTGCAAGAGGAAGAAGAGTTAGCTGCTAGAGATCAAGAACAACAAGAAGCTTACGAGCAACAACAACAACAACAACAGCAAGAAATATATGAAACAGAATCTTCTAGTAGCATGTCAGATAGAGACGTAGGCGTAGGTATGGTTTCTACCACATCTTCAACTGCTTTACCACAAAAACCTCCATTGCAATCTCAACAGCAAAGCTACGGTTCTTTAGCCGCTAATTTACCCATAAGTAAATCAGAACAAATGATTCCTCTTAAAGATTATGAAGAACTTCGTCTTAAACTCAAAATTTTGGAAAATAAACGTCAAGAAGATCGTGAACGTTATCGAGAACATGAAAAAGTAAAAGAAGAAGCAGAACAATTTTTAACATTAAGAAATAAACTTCAAGATAAAATCTCTGAACTTCAGAAAGAATTAAGAGATACAAAGCGGCTCCTTAAGGAATCTTCCTCTGAACAAGAGACTTATGAAAATAACTACAATGATGCAGTTGAATCTCTTGAAATGATGACACTTGATAAAGAAGTTGCAGAAGAAAGAGCAGAACATTTGCAACAAGAAGTGAACATCTTGAAAGATAAAATTGAAGAAATCAGTGTTGATCTTGACGTTTTAAAAAAGGAAGCTGATATAATCAATCGTGTTCCTGATCACGAAGGAGATGAAAAGACTCCTTTGGAAGTAATTCAATTGGAAAGACATAATGAAAGATTGAAAGAAGCTTTGATGAAGTATGACAGTAAACCAAAATGCATATTCAAATAATTAATACCCCTCCCTTTATCCAATTATATAGGTTAAGAGATGTAGCCAAAGTAAGAGAAGATGAACTCAGTAGCAGAATCAAAGATTTAGAAAAAGAGACATATGAATTGGAAGAACTTAAAGGGCAATACGATAAAACTCGCGGTAGATTGGATGATGCTGAATACACAATTGAAGAACTTAAACAGCGTCTTGATGATGCTTTGGGTGCTGAAGATTTAGTTGAACAGCTCACAGAAAAGAATTTGGCCTTGACTGAGAAGATGGATGAAATGCGCATGGTCATTGATGATTTAGAAGCATTGAAAGAATTAGCAGATGAATTAGAAGAAAACCATATGGAAACTGAAAAGCAATTACAGGCTGAAATAGATCATAGAGACATGTTATTGCGTGAACAAATGGAACGCCTTCGATCATGTGAAGAGACAAACGCAGATTATGAAGCAACTATTCAACAATTTAGAGAATTAGTTACAACTTTGCAGAATGATTTGGAGCAGCTTCGACACAAGGAAGTAAGCCAGCAATCTGAGAAACGTACCCTCAGTAGTCAATCACAAGCCATGATGTCGCTTAACATGCAATTACAATCTACTGTAATGAAAGCTCAGGCTAAATCTATTGATCTTGAATTACGTAAATTGGATGCAGCACAAGCAAATGATCGACTTAGCTATATTCAACCCTATTTACCAGATTCATTTTTCAAGACCGAAAATGATGCTATTTCTTGTGTCTTGCTATACAAACGTTTAGTATTTAAAGCTGAATTGATTATCAAACATCTGGATCAAAACCATCCCATTAGTGAAAAGATTATGGATACTGTGCCTGAAAGTTTAGTTGCTGTTTGTGAAATGCGTCAACGAGCTGGATGGTTAAGTGATCTTGGCAAGCGATTTGTTACATTTATTATCAATTGTAATCCTTTGACATTTATCAAAATGGGTCAAGTATATCATGATTTAGTGGGTACGGAAAGAAGATTAACTGGCATTGTGGACTTATTGCGTACAGATGAAATTAACGAAACAGAATGTGTGGTCGAATTACAACGTATGATTGCACAATTGGAGCATTTAAGTGAAATTCATTTAGTACAAAGTGAAGCCAATCACGTAGATCAATTCTTTGGCTTAACTAGAGCCCTGGATTTGAATGCTGATCGTATGACAGTTGAATTAACCTATGTCAAACAAGCTGTGGATCACGCAGCTCAAAACGAGAGTAAGCTATATAATTTGCATAAAAGTCTGGTGTAAAGAAATGTCTAACTTTTAGATTCTAATAGATATTAATATTATTGAAGGAAGAGAGAGATTGGATTATGATTATCTAGAACCTTTAGGTAGACTCATCGTACAAGCTAAAAATAGCAAGATCTTATCAAAGTAAAGATATAGAAAAATTTCACCTAAACACAAACAAAAAATTTAACGCCATTTTGCATTAGGAAACTATTACGACAATTAGAGGATCTATCTGAACAAGCACTTACATTGAAATCTGAGTATCTTCATCGATTCAAAATGTTGTATGCTATCAGTTCAAAATTAAGTAAATTCTGTTATGAAACCTACAAGCAGATATCGACTTATGTAGATGCCAAAGTAAGCAGCAAAGAAGAAATCAGTCTTGGCATCATACAACAAATTGTATACAACAAGGCGGATGAAATACTCGAAATAGCCGAGAGTACCATGTGGGAAGCTTGTCTAAAAACCTTGAAATCTTTAACAAATGAGCTTGGTACCACATTTGAACGCATCTCAAATGAAAATAAGACTGAAAAAAGTAAATGAAATATCCAGTTTTTACAAGCAAAATACTGACACATATAATTAGTTGCTACTGGAGTCGCTCCTTGGGTTCAAAGGGCTTCTGATATGAAGGCAGAAGTTGTTATGAATCATGATATGGAACGTAAATTACAACAACATTGTGATGAAATTGTTAAATTAATTAAGGATGTGAAATTTAAGGTAACTAATGGGAAAATATACACTCACGTGCATAGTATCACAAATCAATGTAACATAAAACAAACAATGAATGTAGGACCAAGCACTCCAGGAATCTGGTGTAAAAATCGAATTACTCGAAAAGCGTATGGAAACAGTAAAGAAGCAAGCAGATCAAATCATAGTATTAGAAGAAACATTAACTAAAACACAAGCTCAAGAGCAAATGTATGCAGAAGCAATGGAGAATCTTCAAACTGAATATGATGCATTGGAACAAGAAAATATGCAACTCAAGAAAAATGCAGCCAAGAAAGAGGAAAAGAGATTATCAGCACCTAAAAAGGCAGAATTTGATATGATGGAAGACTCATCTTCAATTTTGGAAATAGATAACACAAATATACATGAAATGAACAACCAAATGGAATCATTGAAATCAGCCATTCGATATTTGCGAGCTGAAAATGCACATCTCAAGGGTTCAGATATTATCCGATCACTGCAATTACACGACGATTATAATCAAAAGATACCAGTAGAGCCACAAGTACAAGCCATGATGAGATCTTTTGCTTTAGAGACACGTATGTTAGTAAAGGATATGCGTACAGCTAGTGCAACACCTAAAGTTATTCAATTATCTGCTGATCGTAAAGGCGGTAAATGGCAGAGTGAAAAACGATTACCAGATTATCAATACCAAACACAACAATCTGTGTTGTATACCCTAAAACAAAGATGTGATCAATTAAAAGATAAGATGGATAAAGTGCGCAAAGATCAGCAACACACCACTACTGCCATTATCACAACACCTGTAACATCTATTAATAATACACTAATCAAGGTATAATTTAAAATATGCATTTTTCATGCATTTTGCTAATTCTTTTTGTTTTATAGTCAACCAAGAATTTGAAATCTTTAGCAAAACTTCAATTACCTACTAATGGAACACAATTGAGCAAACAAAACAGATGTATTCAATTGAATAGTCTTTTGGAATTTGAAAAGATTCATAGTATCTTTATTAAATAATTTATTTTAAAAAAATTAATAAATTTTTTTGTCGCAATTACTAAATATATTCAATGTTTCAAGGATTCCTTTGAACGCTAAAGATAAGGATTTTTAAGATTTGAAAAATGATAAATACTCTATATGATGTCTAGTTTAATATAGTATTTTTAAATTGATATTGCTGATTTCAAAACGTGATACAGACTGATTATATATATATATATATATTTTATTTTAAAATTGGAGGAAAAAAAAAATTGAGAATAATTATGCAGAAAAATAATAAAATAAAACGGAAACAAGAAAAAGAATAGAAATAGAAACAAAAATGAACAGGGATAATTGAAATTGTTTAAGAGAATGGATAAATTATCTTGATAAAAAAGTTGTTTCCTTGATATGAGAGAATGTTTGATTGTAAAGTTGGCTTTTTTTAAGCAAATGCAGCAACAGCAGATGTTTGAATATCACTGATAGAAGCATGGAAGCCTTCATTTTCAACCTTTTGGGCGCGGACATGCTTCAAAAATTCTTCAAACAAGTAAACAGTATCTTGAGGACCACCCTTAGCTTCAGGATGGAATTGAACAGAGAAAATAGGCTTGGTTTCATGTTGAATACCTTCATTGGAGCCATCGTTAGCATTAACAAACAAACGCTTCCAACTCTTGGGCATGCAAGTGTCATTCAAGGCATAGCCATGGTTTTGAGAAGTGATGTAACAAAGACCAGTATCAACATTGAGAGCAGGTTGATTATGGCCACGGTTACCAAAAGGCAACTTGTAGACTTGGAGACCAGCGGCCATTCCGAGCAAAAGATTACCCATACAAATACCAAAGATAGGCTTCTTTAAATGATCAATAGCAACCTTAAGGTTCTTGATAGTTTCAATACAAGCGACGGGAGAACCAGGACCATTGGATACAAAGACACCGTCAAATTGATCAGCAACGGCGTTAAAGTCATAATTGTAAGGTAACACAGTTACACTAGCACCACGGCTTGCAAGACAACGGAGAATGTTTTGTTTGACACCGCAATCAATCACAGCAATTTTGATTTCACCCTTGGGATTGTAAGTGACAGGGACCTTGGTGGAAACCTTGGCAACTAAATTTTCGTCATTAGGATTGGGGAATTGAAGAGCACTAATGTTATCAAGAGAAGCTTCATCACCAACGCAAATTTGAGCTAAAGTAGAACCTTGGTCACGCAAGAGTTGAGTTAAAGCACGAGTATCAACACCACTGATTGCGGGGACATTGTGGCGGACACACCATTCGCTCAATGACTCGACGGCAGTCCAATGAGAGTACTCGGTAGCATAATCATTGACAATGATACCTTGAACTTGAATACCATCAGATTCAAAGTACTTGTAAAGACCAAATTCGTCTTTATCTTGACCAGGAACACCATAGTTACCAATTAAAGGTTGAGTAAAAACCAAAATTTGACCAGTATAAGATGGATCGGTCATTGATTCAGGATAACCAACAAGAGATGTTGTAAAAACAGCTTCACCAAAAGAATTGACAGGAGCACCAAATGAGGTACCATGGAAAATTTGACCAGTCTTCAATTTAAGAGAGGCAGCAAGAGTGTTGTTGTTGTTGTTATAGTTAGACATATTTAAAATATTTGATTGATTTGAATTTAGATAATTTGAGAGAGATGTTTCTTGAATTTTTAGTCTTCTTTTTGTTAAAGTTTTAAAGAATTGATTTTCTTTTTTTTAAATAGTTAATTAATTAAGATAGATAGATTTGTTGTTATTGTTTAATAAAAGGTTGTTGAGAATTTAGAGGTTTTCTGAAGACTTCCAAACTAAAAACAGAACAATCGTTAATTAAAATCAGAAAATCCCAAAAATGGCAAACTTACTTTGATCGCAAATATAATCGGCTGAGCACTTTTCGTAAGCGTGAATATACATAAAGTTACGTCTTGTAAAAAACGGTAGTAATTGCCTTTGCTATAATAAGAATTGATAGTAGAGGCTTTGTTAAAAAAAGGGGGTTTTTTTTGACAAAGAAAAAGAAAAAGAAGAAGAGAAAATAATCTGGGGCAAGATTGTAGATCTAATATACCCATCTAAACAGTGACTGGCCATCATATATGTTTGCTCTTCTTTATTCACGATGTGTCATACTTGAAATAAACTGTCTTAAAACTATTCAATATCCGTATTCCTTGATTGGATAGCATATTCACGATAAGCACACACACAGGAACCAATTTTTTTTTTTTTTATTAAACCAATTATAACGCAATTTCATACTACAAACATGGAATCTAATGTAACCTCATTGTACAAGAAAAATCTGATATAAAATATCATACATCTGGCAATTATCAACTATCTTCTGGTTTTAATCATGTTTTTCTGTTGATTGATTTACCGAAATATGTGATAAAATGTGAAAGCATTTGATGATAAAAACTTGATGATTGAATTGCATTGGTTCTCAGATGTACCAAATAAGATCGGCTTTTTACAGTTAGTGCGATGCTACTATAAAATATCTAATTGAGTAAACATAGATGCGGAAAAAAGAACAGAGAGAAAAAAAAAAGATGATGCAGCAATGATTGAAAGGTATCGTAATTTAGATCATTAAAATATACTTTCACTTTGTGTAAGACATCTTTGATCAATGAAATTAAATAATACGACGACGACAAATTTTGAATCTTGTTGTCGGGTAAAATTTCTGGCTCTCTATAGCTTAGTTTCACAGAGTTTAATCTGGATTATTGTTAGTCATATTTCTTATGTTTGACAATCAATCTACGAGTCACCAACAAATTGAGATGGCCATTTTTTTTTTCTCTTTTTAAATGCTCCTATATTCGGTAATAACTTGGTTAATGAAAAGCATCATTGGCATGTCTAGTATTCAAATGGAAATTTTTTAGCTTTTAAACGAAAAAGCAATGAACTTCAATCATGTATTCCAGTTATGATAATGTTTTCGCCCATTACCTCTAACGCTATTTTACTGATTAACCTGCATATTTACGTGCTTATATTAAAATATCGAGTACATACGAACCCAAATTTATATCATCTCGTAATTCAAAGTTTATATTGTTTATATCACAGCTTTTTTCAATGAAATGTTTCAACCTTATATTACTTGAATTAAACATTTTTCATACGAGGTTGATCAGGAAATTTTACCCCTGAATCGGTGATTAAATTACAATCTGACAGGTGTCATTGCAGTATATTTTTGCTATCTTTCAAGGATTCTTGTATGTGTTAGAAGATATATCGGCATTGTATAAATAAACTAGAAAACCTATAGCACATGAGTCTTATTGTGATAGTATTCATAGAACTTTTTTTTTGATTTAGCTAAAAATAATATAGTTGTTTGAATTTATATAATAGCAATTAATGGTGCCTAAAAAAAACGTAAAAACCAATGAGTAAGCTGATTATGGAGTATTACTAACTTTAGTAGATCAGCAAACTATATGGAAGGCAATCTCAGCAAAAAATTTATATAATTTCATACAATAATACCCAAAAATACGTACATCAGCATGAAAACCTACAGTCATTATCACAAATAATATCTTTTGATAATCACAGCGGGGCTCACAGTTAAAGTACTGAAGCCTTCACTGCAGGGATTTGTACAATCCTCCTACTAATAGCTAATCAGAGGCATAAAACCTTTCAATTTTCTCAATGCCGTAATGCTACAGCAAGCAGTGTTTTTAACCAAGCTATATAAATATTGCTTTAAAACAGGGCTCAGTCTTATGATAAGGTTAATATTTAATGAATCATCGAAAGATATCTCATTGGATTCAGAAAAGATAACTTTTTGGAACGATCAAAATAACCAAAATTCCTCATCAAGTCAATCCAAAATTTGTCGCTTTTTCTTATTTTGTATTAAGTTTCTAAATCAATTATACAACCTAAATGAATTTATGTTGCCAATGGATATAAATGTATATATGCTTACAAGAACAGTTTAATTATCAAACCCCCCCCCCCCACACACACACACAGTCATCGCTATTATAGCGCTCAGTAAGTCTATTTCAAGTTTTTTTTTGATTTTAATAGTTTTCAATCTTCAAATTAGAAGCGTGCCCTCGCTTATATTATGATTAAATTTATATTAAACATTTTTTATGATATATTTTAGACGCTACTAAGTAGATATAAATCGGTTGCATTATGCTGTCTGTTCTTAAAATTACTTTTATTCTCACAAAAGACTCAAAACAGGTAAATCCACTGCTTTTTTCTAAAACTCGGATCTCATTTTCCATTCTTGCTTAACTTTCTTTTTCGCTAAATAACACCAACAAAAAATTATATTGCAATATACCTGAAATGTTCAAATTTAGTCTAAATAAAAGTAACCAAAAAAAAAAAAAAAACGTATACCTAGCAGCTAGCATGACGCTTTCAGTGCTAATGTTTCGAATTATTACATGTATTTCACTACTAAAATCAAAAACTACGCCCTTGGCGGTTGGGCTGAATGATTAAGGTGTGTGCTTCCCAGGTGCAAGGTCTCGCGTTCAAATCCTGATATCGACAAGTTTGTTTGATAATGTTATGTAGTACTGTATATCCTTTTTAGTGTCATCGTCGCCAACCCACAACTTTTAGTATGACGTTTCTCCGCATGCCTGTTTGGTTCTGGGTGCAGCACTTTATTAAGTAGATTTCTTTCCCCACTTTCATAATATCATCATATCACGACCTTGTTTATAGTAGGCCCACTTGTGGAGACCTCTCAATCTCTTGACCTTTGTTTACGTTGTGCTACATGAAGCGTTATTGTAGGAGTTTTATGTATATTAAGTCTTCACAGTTAAATAATAATAAATAAAGTATATCCACTACATTTTACCCTATAAAAAAATAAAATCAAAAATTTTGAGCCTTCATATCTATATTGAAAATTTAGTTACGCTAACGCTTTTAATAGTAAAACCTACTTGTTTTGCAGCGTTCCATTACACGCTTAGATATGAAACAATTCTAAACACTTTTTTTTTTCTTTTCTAATATTTTTTGTAGTAAATTTCAGAATATTTGTTATATTAAGCAGCAGCTATTTTTCATTCATGTCATATATACCTTGTAGAGATTTGTCTAGTGCAATTTAATTCTTCTCAAGATACTAATTTTTTGTAGAAATATACTCAAAAATGTATCAAACAGTATATTCTGGGATTCAGGCGACAAAAAAAGGCCAGTATACCCTCATCCCGAATTTTAAATTTGAAAAAAAAATCGACCAAAATCTTGTTTTCTCTACGAAAAATGCAGCTAAAATGCTCATCAATAGCTTAGTCGATAGATGATTTTGCTGCGCATTATTTTAATTGTTTAAGTTTAATAAATAGTTATAATAAATGATTTGTATATTCAAAAAACCTCCAAAATTTCAATTACATCTTATCCAAAATCTGATGTAAAATATTTGTCCAAATTTTATTTACGTTATTAGATGCAAAATTTAAAATTTTAAAAAAACTTTTCAGTATGCTAGCTCAACTTATTTTCTGGTTAGTGAGATATTAGACAATTTTGTTTTTTAAATTATTTTATCAATATGTCCAATTGATTTTTGTTGTAACCACAGATGTTTATGATAAGATAATGACTCCTTTTAGATTGTTTTTATAGTAAGGGACATGCTACAAGATGAATAATAAGGAACCTCATAGTTTATTAAGCGCAACGAAGATGCTGTGCTAGGTAATACTATTTAATTGGTATATGAGCTGATTATTAGAGTAGTCTTAATGTACAACTTATAGATTTCGTATATAAAGACATGATTAATAATTTATACAGAATCTACAGTTTTTGAGTGTGATTTACTTTCTAAAGTTCTCTTTATTTTTAAATTATGCAATTTTTCTTGCAACAATATTTATCTTAAATCTTGTGGCAATTCAATTTTTGGGCTCAGTTATTATAGGTTCAAGGGTTCAAGCTTTAGTGCGAACTATTGCTTTGATTATGTCAACAAAAAATCAATATGTTTTGCTAAAACAAAAAATGCAGAGTAAATTTCAATGGTATGTATCTAGTAGTAATTCCAAAAAATTACCCCCCTCAATTTAGGTACAAATAATTTTAATCAATTTTAGGCCAGTTTTGGCTAATCGTGAGCTAATACGCCTATATTCTGATATAAGCTTGTCTATTTTCTGACATATGTCAATGTCTTGTAAAGAAAAGTGCATTTTCTTTCAAGATTTACCATAGTTCCACTCAATATTGGTAGATAAATTCAAAACCAATCTGAAAACCGTTCGTTATGGCCTCCCGGATAAGTTTTTGAGAGCTTCTTCTTTGATATAAATTGATGCTCTCATAAGAGCACATTTTTCTTAGTAAATGGGTGTACTCACGTGAGCACAACTTAAAAATGGCTTACGTGAGCACATTTATAGGCTTAAATTATCGTATATTTTGCAGGAAAAACGTCCCAAAATGTGCTCAAAAGTGTGCTCATGAAGAATAAAAAATGTGCTCAAAAATATTGAAAATGGGAAAAAAGCACACAAAATGCTTTGGTTTTATTTCATAAATTTATAGTGATAAACCCTCTTTTATAATATATAATAATGGACTGCCGTATTAATATAGTGGTACACCAATTCATGTAAATAACGTATATGTAAATAATTTAATTGAACTAATCTTCATAAAATATTAACAATATTCAACTGTATGCAAATGGTAGTAGAACTCATCATAGAATAAACTGATTTTTTTCTAAAGTAGTAGCAGCGTCTCAAACTATAAATTAATTATAGCAAGTGTTAGTTTTAATGAAATTCATTTACATTTTTTTTTAAATGAAGAAAATAAAAATAAAATAATATATCGCTTACATGGAAGAGACAGCAGCATATTCATAATCTGAGGTAATAAGTGCTTGAGAGGTGTTGTTGTTGGACATAGTAGTAGTTAGGAGTAGATAGAAAATTTAGACTTCGGTAAATTGTAAAAAATGCAGTAAGCAACTTCGTTATCTACTGCATTATCAATAGATTTATCTCATCATAATAAACAAGAATATATAAATCTGATACTTACCCGCTTATTTTCCTGTTCAAATTATAATTTTTATTGAAACACAACGTCAAAAAAGATATTTAACTTACCGACTTGGTGATCATTTTAGTTAATAAAACTCCAACTATTGACAACCCTTATACAAGCCTTATAACATTTGATTTACCTCATTGTTGTATTCCACCAAGTATCATACTTTATCGCCTTCTAATAACCAATCAGTAGATTATACAATCCATTGATTACTATGTAGAACATGAGAGAACAAATCTGGAATCAGAAATCGGATATAAGAAACACTTAGTTTATTATTTTCCATCAATTAACGGAAAGGCTCGGACCACTCAAATTATGACTCCATAATCTTTAACGTCAACAGTTAATCATTCAAGTAGCTGTCAAGATATATGAAATCACAATCCAGGCACGACAAGCGCAGCATTGAAACAAGGCAACTTACAAGCTCTGCAAGCAGCGTGACTTAATTATGATTGATTAACATCAATCCGTAAATTAATCTCAAACAGATCTAATAATTTATAGTAAAGTTCTTTAGTTTTAGTGTGCTGTTTCATTTTATAACGTTTTTTTAATTCTTCTTATTAAATGATTTAGTACATATTTTCAGCTTGGAAATTAGTATAATCTCTTGGCGTAATAACGTTGTTGCCTTGAAAACTGTACCAAAAAATCCTTTCAAAGAGTATATCTACTAAATGTCAAGCTTAAATTACGGGGCCTAAATTATCAAATTCCGTTTTATGTGGAATGTATCGCTATCTTAAAATACTATGAAAATTGCTACAAAATCTACTTTTCAGTTGATAACTCCTGCAATTTTAAAGTAATTTCAAGAAGTAATATCTTAAAGCAGATATTTAAAGGAGTCAAACAAATCTAGCAAAAAATCCAATAATCAAGCTCATAGATTATTTATACAGCTATTTCCCTTAAAAGCATACGAAAAAGCAGCTTCAATGGACTATAACTCGAGATAGCAACCGTTTAAGCACATACTTTGTTAACCAAAAATGATTCTTTTATTTGGCTTTATCATATTTTACAATAAAATCAATTTTGAAAAATCATGAATTTCCCCCTTGTATACCCTCGTCCAAAATTTGACTTTTTCGAAGAAAGCCAATAACTCTATGAAAAATAGCGCTAAAGTGACATATAATGCCTCAAATAATAGGTATTTTTTTGCTTTATTTGTCTGTAACATTAGCTTTAAAACTTTATTATAAAAGTATTTTTAGAATCACAAAAAAGCAGTTTTTATGTTTTTGCTTTTTTGGCAAATTTTTTGGTGCCAAGTATTTTTAATAAATATAGCATTAGGTATAAAATTAAACTTTATGTTGAGGTTACTTAATAGAGCTAGCCAAGTTACTATACACTTTCAGTGTCAATTTTGCATTTTAAAAATTTAGGATTGTTTTTATCAATTTTTTCATCATCAAAAACTTTTTATTTTAAATTCCCGCCACACCTGGGATGTATGAAAATTAGGAGAAAAACTCGCCGAAATTGTAATTTTTTTGCAATGCAATGATGCGTAGAGAATGTTCAAATTAGAAAACAGTAGTTACAAATAATGGAACAACTGTTGTATTCCATATTCCATGTCACCTTCTACAAATCTACATCCTAACCTGATAGTCAAGATACTATGATTGTGGCTTGGGCAAATCCATAGTATAACCAATACTTCAGAAGGAAGTATCAACTACGGATATTCTACTTTTCCATGTGGCTCAGTAGCACAATTAACTCATGTCAAACTCAATATTAATAGGCGGCGCTATTAATATAATTAGATCTCCAGACACGGACCTTCCATCAACAAATTAAACGAGAACAAGACAAATACTAAACTTGAAACATGTCAACTAGGAAAAGCACTCAACATATTGTTTGCCTGATTTGTTAAATCAATATGGATAAATACTTATCATATTGATCTATTGGTTCTATAGTTATATTCTCAGTAGTAAATAATGAACTGATATAAAAGACCCATACTTTTATATCTTGATAAACTTCAGACTTCTTTTAGTTTTTATATACAGTTAGAAAAGCTGATACATTATTGTCTTTTTAAATTGTATTTTTATTTATAAACTTTAAGAATAATTCAACAACTTCACTATGGGAAAAAAATGTGAAAATAACGATTTTAAAATTTTCAGTTATTCGTTTCTTTACGTAAGATTGTTATAAAGTTATACCTTTCCAATAACATCTTCACGTAAAACAGTTTCTGCGGTGATTGTAATAGTAGTGTTTTCAGAAAAGTTGTAGTTTATATCTCATTTTGCACCTTTTTTCCTGTGGTGCTTATAAATTGAAACAACGTAGTAGAATAAGTTTTCAATTCAAATACTTTAATTGAACTTACAAAAGCTTTTTGTACATTTATAAGTTATGAGGAATAAGGAGTTACATTTATTAAATTTAAAGAGAAAACATTCTTTAAACATCTTTTATTTGTATTTAATCATGCAATATGTTGCATAACGGCAGTGGATTTATTAAATTCACACAATAATTTTTTTACAGTGGTGGTGTGTGAGAGTTATAAGTAAATAACGATTATTTCCAATACAATAAAATAAAGAAGACTACAAGTGATTATATCACGGAGAACGTAGGGTCCACTACGGCCGACCTGTACTGCACAATACGATTTTGTTATGCACAGGTGGGCTGCACATTATAGCCTAAGCTGTTGTCCTCAGTGAATATGGCTAAAAAAGCAACAAGATGCATATGGGCACAATAC
>JAEPRC010000749.1:0-21616 GCA_016758945.1 Mucor plumbeus
TAAGTTAAAAAGGAAGCCAGGAGCCATCAGGTCCTGGTTTCTAAAAGTATTTATACTATTTCAATTCCATTTGGATGTCAGATTCAATATGGAATTGAGTTGATATTTAACATAAATAATAGGCAAATTTGTTCTTTGAAGGGGTTTTCTGGTGCAATCTTTAGGGCAACGTTGTAAAAAGCATTCTAACATACACACTCTGACCTCCTGTATGCTCTCAGAACACATGGATGTGCTCAAATGAGATGATCAATAGGCTCATCAGGTCATCGATGCGCTCATATGAGAGTATCTCAGATATTAACTAAAAAGTTAATCAATGTAAAGTTAAATCAATCCACTTTTGACACACCATTAAATTGTATTTTCAATATAGATTTACGTAACTTAATCGTAATACAGTCGAACCTCAATTTAAGGGCACCCGTGGTTTCTTTTAAAAAGTCCCTTATATTGAGGGCCTCCCTTATATCAAGTTAAAACACAGATCAACTTCAATTCTAACAAAGGAATGAAGGCATCTTACATAATCACACCATATCTTTAATCCATGACGGTAATGATGAAATTGACGATATGGAGGGAGCAAACGATGTTATTCCTGTAAATGAAGAAAAATCCTAGCAAGTTTAGGTTATGTTACTTCAAACTTTGTTGCTACAAATAATGAAGATTTCAAAATACTTAAACATATGGTAGATTTCTACTTACAATATAAAAAAAACCCATAATAAAATGCAGATGCAATCAAATTACATTAAATAGGTTTTTCTCAAAAGATTAGAAAACATTTTCAGTATTCACATCTATTAAAACAATTTTGTTCCTAAAACTGTTCATTTTTTTTTAGCTTTGGGGCCAATATTATTATAATAAAATAAGGGACATGTGGAAAGAAAAAGCTCCCTTCAATACAAATTCGAAATAAGGGATTTTAAGCTGTAAAATTTGTCCATCAGTCTTCGGTGGACACAAACACCTCCTTTATATCGAGGTTTCCGTTATATTGAGGAACCTTATATCGAGGTTTGACTGTATCTAAATTGCTACAAAAACGTAATTAAAAAAAGCATAAATAGGAAGTACAATTATAACTCTTCTAAGTTTATTAAAAGTAAAGCCAGAATCCTTCATCAGTTCGATGGATCATTGTGGTATTTATATTAAATGTCTAATTCAAATTACTAATGCAGTAATTTGATTTTCTCTATTTTAAAGCTGATGGGAAAAGGGATCATCAATTATTAATTCAAGTTGTACATTCGTCTATAAATGAATATGATATTTTAAATTGTAGTTAAGTTTCTATAATTCATGTTCCTGGTTCTCACACCAGATTTATGTTATTAATTACTAATTCAATTTGATGTGTGAAAGAGTGCCAGTAGTTCACATCAATACATATAACAGTAGGCAAGTCTCATTAAATGCTAAAGATAAAGGTAAAGCTAACACCCTAACACTGAATTGATGAAATTGTCAAATCTTAAGAATATAAATGTTTAGCTTTAATAGTTTTATATATATTATATATGGCAAGTTACTTGATTAATTTACACTTGTCGATTATTTTGGTGTATTTATTTTATTTACAACTATCATCTAATTAATAAAACGAATATTTGTTTACGCATTTTTGTAGATATCTCTACGTAAAATCAATACATTTTTACGCATTTTTGTGGATGTCTCTACGTAAAATTAACATTTTTTTTAAAAAAAAACTAAATTATATTCAGCAGAGCTCAACAAGGTGTATAGCATAAATAAAAGATAACTGCTACTCAATTTAACGAATATTTTGAAATCTGCTACAAAAAATTGTCAAAAAACAAGGGAAAAAAAAGCGCCTAATTTTTTTTTATACTTCAGCATGATATAAAGCGCTACAAAAAAAGTGAGTTTAAATACTAAAAAGTGTTAGTGATTTATCGAAAGGTAAACGAATAAAATTATTCGAATGAAAAAGTACCGTTTTATTGTGAGCTCATAGAGAGGGTTTATATACTAATTGGATGAGTGGATTAAATGTGAATAATAATATAATTAGAATGAACATGTGGATATTGTGTGAATATAATAGAATCATGCTTCTATAGTCCCATACTAGCATGATGATAACCGCATGGAATGTAGCAATGTATGATTTGCATGCCAAACATCATGGTTTGACAAATGCTCTAAACTGGTAATTCGTTAATTCCTAATTTTGATAGATCAGTTAGTATAAATTAATTTTCTGTAGAGATATGAGTGTTCAAAGTTTTTAATTTTTAGCAGAGAAACACATGTAAAAATCTGAAACATTAGAACAGGAAATGTTATATTAATTGCAAAAGATAGGATATTTCCGGATACTCATTTTTGGATTTATGTTGAACATCTCAGGTACATTGACATATAATCTTATCTTCGTGTTATTTAATGGGAAAAAAAGCCAAGCACGTATGAAAAGCGAAAATCATTTTTTAAAAAAAAATTAAAAAACTTCATGCGCTTCCTGTCTTGTATGAAGAGATAAAATATTTTCCTAGACGGATGGCATATTGTGCGCTGTAAATTCTTGATGTAGCTAGTAGTCTGAGGTCTATTGGTTCACTTGGTAACTATAAGGCTCCTCGTTAGATATATTGAAACCCTAATAGTGAATTCTTAAGCGTTTCATATGCTTAAAAGGTGGCCTTAAAGCCAAATATCAAAATTAGGGTATTTATATTGGTTGAAATTGTCCTGGCTATAGAAAAGTAAACCTATTCCTTGACCTCTATTGTAACATTTTCAAAATCTGGTCAAAAATTTCATTTTCTTCACGAGAAATGAAGCTAAAATAATGAATAGAATCATGTTTTGTAGATATCAGCTAGAGCTGTTATTTAATATCAGTAACATTATAAAAAAAAAATTCACAAAATGTTGGAATTCTAGCCCAAAATCAGATAAAACTAATTGTTGATTTTACGAAAAAGATTTTGCGACAATAATATTCTTAGACATTACATAATTTAGTGCAAAGCGAAGTGCTCTATGCAAATTATCAATAGTCAAATGGTTCAGATTCCACTTCTGTGACTCAAACACTGTTACTTTTTGCAATTTGTGTCATAATTTGTAAAAAAAAAAAAAAATAAAACAATTCAGAGATCCTTAGAAATATGTGTAAAACTTTTATTTCTAGTTTGTTTAAATCTTGTGGTAACGAAATGCATTTTACAAAATTTAGGGACGAGAAAATCGCCACGATCGTGTTACAACAGAATTTTCATTGGTGAGCTGTACATAATCCTTTAATGTTTCATCTTTATTTCTTTAGTGCTTTACAAGTGAGGACATATAATTGTTGTATTAATATAATCTTTATTGGATTACAATAGGTATTTATAGCAGATTAAAAAGAGAGGGAAGCCTTTTGATCATAGAACTTTTGGTGTATTTACAAGGAAAAGTCTTTTTGCAATAATTGTAGTTTTTTTTTGGATTTTTTCTGTACATGAGTATTCTGTCTGATATGCATTTCCAAAATATACAGGCTAGCTAGGGTGCGATTATGTTTTGACTAGAAAAGTTTAATCTTGAAGTGGATTATCTTTATAGAGTTTACGGACTGAAATTGTTCCATGAATCCATTGTCGAACTCTTTTGATACTTTCTGTTCTAGCCTGAATTGAATTTTTGTTAGTATGCAATCGGCAATAAGGGAAGAGTTCTCTTTACATACGAATTCATAATCTTTATCACTCATCATTTTACTCAACAAATCCTTTTGATGCAATTCAACATGTTCCTTTATAAGTCTTTTTACGAAAAACATTCTTTCTGTTTCATGTGCAGGTGGTACTGCAAGCTTGTAAACCGTACGTGAAGGGTCGCAGAAATGGCATTCCCACAATTCGCCTTTTTCTGAAGGATTGAATATTTTTACCTATTATACATGTATTCAATTCAAATGTTTGAAACAATTATATCAACACAGAAAATTTTACCTCCTCTATTGTGTTTTTTCTTGTGGTTATCAATTTTGAATACATTTTTTTTTTCACAAAAGAAAAGAAGAAAACAAAAGTAATTAAAGTTCTGATTGGGGGTTTAGCTTTTTATATTGTTATTTCTATGACAGGCCAATGAATCCATAGGGAATAGAAAGGGGGAAAACCAAGTTTATAAAGTAGTATAAAGCAGCACTTGCTTTTTCAGTGTAATTTTTATAATAAATAATAATATTTTAGCATTGAAATTTTTTTTCGCCTATTAATATAAAATACTTGAACTGTAAATATATAATACTCAAGGCTTACTTTTTGACAGTTTTCTCGTTAATCTTTACAAAAATCAAACGATAAAAGTAGTATACTCCACATCCAGATCAAGAAATCGTGAAATACGGATAAAATTGTGACCGAACATAATTATGCAAAATGCTATCAATTTGTATTAAAATTAAACCAAAGGCTAGCATTTAAATATGATATTTATTACAATCAAATTATGCAAAAAATATGAAGGGGATTAATGATATATAGTAGTGATGGAAGAAAAGGAGTTACTTTATAATTTGTGATAGCCTGCATTAGAAGGTACGAAAAAGCCGGCATGTAACTGACACATTGTGCTGAATAATAATTAGTTACGGCTTGTTTGGTTGAGATATTGCTTGTATATATATTTTGGAGCCTTACTTTGATAAAAGTGTATAAACTTCTTTAGTTGAGCTTAACTGTAATTTATATAAAACGTTGCATTTAACTGATTTGTATGTTTGTTTCCAATGACGCATTTGTTGAGAAATAGTGTATCTTATAGGCGATTTGTCTTTCATTTTCTCACTTTTTGTGAATGTTTGTGAAGGATAAATAGTAATCATATTATGTGTTGAATAATGTAAAATGAAATAAAAAGAAGAGTTTCTATGTATTATAATGAAAAACTTTTATACACGATATTCTTTGCTAGTATTGTAATAATGATATTTTACAAGGAAGGAGTGACATTGTAAATTGGTTTCTCCTTACCTTTTTCACACGACAAAAGACAACTCCCTGCTTAATGTTATTATTGTTTATTAAAAAATAATCTAAAAATCTCTCAAGATCATTACTACAGAATCCATTCTTGATTTAGCAACTTCTAATCGTTCAATAATTTTATCCATATTAGCAATTTCCTTCTTTTCACCTGCACCAAGTAAATCTGGATTCTCCAAAACATCCTTTCTCAAAGTTTTATCAATCAAACGTTTACGAATACTAAGTTCATATTCTTTACGTTGTTGAAGATTACAAATAGCACGATAAGCATCAACTAGTAGTTCCTCATAGCACTTTTCGATTGGGACATACCACAAATGGAAACATCTTCCAGGCGCACGGTCAGCAGATCTAGGAATCTCCTGAATTTCAACAAAACCCTTTGTCTTTAACAATGCTAACTTTTCTCTAGTATCTTTAGGAGGTAACATGGCTAATTTTTGAACTTGAGACTCATCCAATTTACCACGTTCAATTAAAATCCTCAAAATACGACATGTTGCAACACCATAACGTTCTCGAACTAATCCTTCTACAACTCTTCTCTTCATTGTATGGCGTAATTTTGCAAAATTAACAGCATATTGATTAGCACCTCTATCATCTTTAGATTTAACAAAGCCTGCAGTATCTGTTTTTAGTAAAGTGATATAGCCGCGCACTGTCTCCTGCAGACTAGGGCCCTTTTTAGGTTCAAGAGGGTCTTTTGGTAAACTAATATCTCCTCTGGTTGCAATATCGGTTTTCGCAATCAAATTTGCAATATGAATTGGTGTTGCAGAAGCTATAAAAAAATATACAATTCATTACACATTTCTGCTTGTAATTCAAGATAAACACTTACGAGAGTCTTCTTCCTTTAAAGAGTACATCTTATCTTTACCATATTCTAAAAATGCTTTTACAATTTCACCTGCTGTACGATTGACACGTTCAGTTGCAAAATCGACAATGGATTCATTTCTAAAAACCATGTTGAATTTATCGTAATTTACAGAAAAGAAAATCTTCTCGTCTACTTCTTCCATATTCAACTTATCAAAATCATCATCTCCTCCGTATTCATCAAGAGCAGCCCGTTTACGTTGATATTCAATTGGATCTAATGCTTTACGTTTCATACCAACCGTTTCAATTGAGCTATATTCTGCATCAATTTGTGCTTTTGCTGTAGTTTTAACATGTTCAAGTTCTCTTGCTGTCATAATGGTGTATTTTTCTGTTTCTTTTTCTGCTGCTGCCAAGTAACGATCCATTGTGGAGCGACTGTGTTCTGGCATAACTGCTCTAATATAATGAGTTGAAACAAGTTGTGTGAATATTTGTACATGTTTATCTAATCCTAATAATTCTGTTAGATTAAAGTATGATTAATTTATGCAATTAGTAAATATTTACTTGATTCTTTTCCAGTGTCAATCAACCATTTCTTAACAGCTGTCAATGTCATACGTCCGTTAGCAAACAAAAGTTTACAAATTGTCATGGCCTATGAAATAATAAGATTAGTATTATAATATATAGATCAAGTTTAAACATAAATACCTCTTGCCCAAAGCGATCCTCAACATCTCGAAGTATAGAACCCATACGCAAACGCATCAAAATTCTCTGGGCATCAGTGGTATAATAAGTAGGCTCGGCTTTGCCTTCAGGTGACTCTGAGAAAAAAGTAATACCATGTTGAATAAGAACAACAAGACATTCTCGTACTTGTTTTGATGATAAACTTGTGAAACGCACCAAGTCTGGAAGAGTTAAACGACCTTTTAAGAGCATTTGACGGCCTACTTTCTATAAAACAATTAAAAATCAATATTTCTTCAAACAAAAAGTTCTTTTTCTTACTGAAACAAAAGGTCCAAAATCTTCAATTAAAATTTCTTTACATAAACGAGATTCAGAGGACATGTTGGAGTGATAGTCTCGATTAGTAGAGAAGTATAAACTACTTGTAATTGTGTAATGCTTTCGGGTTTTTTCAAAAAAAAATTGAGGCTTGGAAGTGAGCTGGAAGGTGCAAATGTGACCTTTTTTAAACGTTGAAATGATGGTCTTTGACATGAATCAAGGTTAAATTTGTTTGACATCTATAAATTTATTAATCAATAATTGGAATTTGATATCCTCTTAGTATCAACAATATGCAAACACATGCTTTGAACACATTTACTTATAAATACATTCTTGAAAATATTAATATTTTCAGCAAAATTTCCATTGAGCGCAATGGCGGAGCACTTAGAACTTTGGTTCAAATAATTTTGAAGGCCTCAAAAAGGCACAACTTGTTATAATACATATTAGTAGAAAAAAATCAGTAAATGCCACTTTTCTTGTTAGACTTTTTTTTTTTTTTTTTTTTTTTTTTTTTTTTTTTTTTTTTTTTTATGAAATATTTAATTAAAGAAATTGAAATTTCTGTAAAAAACAAAAAAAAATGAGTCTAGTATGTAATTTCCTCAAGTACATATCAGGGCATTTGCTGCTCTAAATCAGTATCGCAGCTACGAATTTTTTAATTTTATGTGATTCTGATTATTTAGTAGGGAATAAATTTCATCTTGAAGTAGTGATATTGTGCATAAATCTTGAAAAAACCTACAATTGCAACGGTTAGATATGATTTATATCAGAAATTCCGTATAACTTACTTTAGTTTATCAGATTTTCGATATGCAGTTACAATGCCGCTTGTACTAGGCATAACAAACATGACAGTTTCTCCATCTCCGGATGACCATTTGATGTTATGCTCTTTTGGTTGAAGACCCATTGTACTGCATCTCTTTCCCGAATATATTTCATAAATACCTTTACCAACAAAGCAAGCAACTCTCGGGCGCAATGTCTCAAATTTATGATTTAGTACTGGGATTCCCTCTCTTTGTTCTGCAAGTGTCAAATCAGATTGTCTACGACTTGGTCTTGCTGTTAAATTTGTAAATCCCAATCGATATAGTGATGGTAAATTTACATCTTCTGTAAATGTAACCTTACGATTGACTAGACCACTTTCAGATAGACATGGCCAAAAATGATTTGTTGGGCCAGCATAATGATGACCTCTTGCAGCGCTTGTTAGGCCAGGATTTATACCTACAAACAATACTCTTAAATCATCATCCAGCAAATCATCTACACCATCTAAATTTTGTTCAATTTTGGTCTCAACCTTAATTGTTTTTGCTTCCTCTTTTTTGAAATAAGGTGATAACTTTGTTGTTTCATGCTTGATTTTTTTGGAATATTTTTCCTTCATTTATATTTGATACGAAAAAAAGAAATAGAATATTTACGACTACGGTTTATTTGTATTGTTTTGCAGGATTTCAGATGTTTAACTGTCATGAAACAGTCCTCTACATTTTTGTACGTATTTATAGCAGTAAATTTACAAATCAAGAAGAATATATATAATATGATTAAAGAAAAAAAAATAAGAGAGAGAGAGAGAGAGAGAGAGAGAGAGAGAGAGAGAGAGAGAGAGAGAGAGAGAGAGGGAGAGAGAGAGAGAGAAAGGAGAGGTTGTGTAGATGAGAAAATGAAAAGGGGCAAAGAAAGAGGGCATTTGAAATATTTAGAAAAAAAGGATTGTGCGAAAATATAGATAATAATGAAGAGAAATATATGAAACAAAAAAGAAAAAATTGCAAATAAAATGATACAGAAAATGAAGGTAATTTAAAAAAAATAATATAAAAAGGTTTTGATCACTTAAGAAAGAGATCAGAATGCTGTAAAAAATCTAATAATGGTTGTCTTTTTTTGGATCTTTTTGCTTTTTTCGTTTTTTTTTTTTTCTTTTTTGTTGTTGTTGTTGTTGTTGTTGTTGTCAGTTTTATCTACATTCAAATGCCAGATCTCGGTCTTTCGTTTGTGGAAGACTTCCCTTCTGGAGAAGGTTGTGGTGGTATGTTGTTCGTAACCACATTTTTTTCCGTTGGCGAATTGCTACTTTGCTCCAACGATTGTTGCTTTTGTTGTTTATCTTTTTTTTTAATATTTTCCCAAACTACAATATTTTCATTAATTTGATCTACAGTAAATTGCATACCTACGTTATTTAAATTAGCTTACAATTCATTCTTCAAAAAAAAAAAATACATACATGGAGTAACCTTACTGACAGAATCAAACAGTTTTAGTGCAACAAATCGCTTAAAAGTGAGTTGGAAATCCTCTAGAGGAACCTTTCCTCTTTCATTGATAGGTAAAACGGATATTCCCAATTCCCTTTCTAGATCACCTTGTTCAAAGAATTCTTCTGCAAGAATTTTAGCCCATCTTCTAGCAGACTCAAATGGACGAGCCTATTAAGGTTGTTATTAATCAAATATATTTTTTTCTCCAGTAACATAACTTACACAATTACTAATATCTGCACATTTTATTAATGCTCCACATATCAAAATTTTCTCTTTTTCGCAGGCCACTTTATCTGTGAAATCAATCTCCTTTCGTTTAAATCTTTCTGCTTGGTCTTGAATCTTTGAAACATATTCGTCATGCATACTCATATCAGTAGCTAATATACTATTTACAACAATCTTACGAAAAGCTATTTTCCAAATAATTTAGTGTAAAGTCAAAATATTTTCTCACATAAAATAAATCAAACTTACAAGCATATTCGGGGTTAGAGTGAAGATCTGTCAGCTGACTAAAGCAATGTTCTCGCAATAAATGAAAAAATGACATGGCATGGAAGCTTTCTAGAACGGACTTATCATTATACAAAATGGCTAACGGCGCTGAAGTAGTGATCTAATAAAATGTAGAATTGAAATTAGTACTAAAAAAGCAAAGAAAAAATTAACTATTTCTTTTTACCATAAAACTATTATTCACACCAGGATGTCCAACATCATGACCAATACTAGCCATTAAAAGAGCAAATATATCTAAAGGTTGAAATAAATCTTTGATTTCTGATTCAACAGGAGAAAAATTTGCATTTTCATTCATTGGTTTTAATACTCCTAATTTACACAAGAAATAGTAATTTGCTTGAAGTACATCAACGGCATGTCGAAAATTATGATAAGGATTTGTACTGTGATAGGAATTACAAATGTCAAAGATGAAGTGGTACAAATCACCTAAGTATTTTTTGATTTTAGTACGGGTCAAGGCGTCCACGTGTTTTAGGTTTTGTACCACTTACCACTGGGAACACGGAGAGGTTTGAGTTCATCAAAAGTCGAAAGAACTTGACTTAAAATCATATATACAACTTGAATCAAGTCTTTGTTATCTAAGTCAAGCGGTAAGAAATCCCAAGTACTAATTTGAATTTCAAGATAATCTTTGCGATCACTGTTTAAACATTGACATAAGTCTAATTTTTCAAAAATATTTTTATGGTAATCATACTTTAACATGGATGACATTGAAGATCTTCGAACACTAGGTTTTGGGGAATAATAATCCGCTACAAGTTTTGATAGCCTAAAGTTATACAATTATAATCAAAAATCTATCGTAGGAAATAAAAGGAATTTACCATTGCTCTTGACGGAACACACCCTTAAGACGTCCTTTAAACTTTGACCAAATCTCTCCACTTTCTGAATTTTTTTCATTTGAACAAACTCTCGATACTTGATTGACATGGTGCATAATTTTTTCAGTTTTTTGAATTTGATATCGAGTAGCATTCTACATATTCTTAAAGTTTAGTTCAAGTAATCAAAAGATGAAAGAAAAAAATAAAGCTTACCAAAAATAAAGTTTTAACAACATCTTTGGATAAAGGCTTGAGCACAAAGTCTGCTGCACCTTCATGTAAACATTTCACCATAAATGTTGGAGAATCTTGATACGAACACACTGCGGTTATAATATGAAAAATTTAATAATGCTCTATTGTTTCATTTTTTTTTTCTTTCTTATCTTACCGATTGGAACTACGTTGGTTAAAAGGCCTTGTCGTAAAAATTGAACAGTTTGCAATAACAAATCGGGGCAATCTTCATGAGATTTAGTATTGCACGATTCAGCATCAATCAATAAAAGAGTCGACTTTGTTTCGTTTTGTTGTTGTTCTTTAAGTTCGACAATAATATCTGATTTTCTCGACAAAACTACAACTAGTAGTGCAAAAGGATATTAAATTTCACCTCAAATAATAGATCTTGTATATATTACCATTCGAGAATACAGTGTGAAGTAAATCCAATGTTTTAGTGAAATCTTCTTTTAAGTCATTAAAAACAACGACCGAACAGTTTTTTGGGTCTAAACGCTTCATAATGTCACTATTTATTAGGAATTTTCTATACATTTTATCCGAGATTCGATTAATAATTTGACACTTTATAGAAGAAAAATCGTTCGATTTTATTTTACCTATGGGAACACACACGCACTTGAAAATTGTTGTTTATATGTACAATAAAAAAGAAGTGTTTTTCTCAAGTGAAAAAAAAAAATGAAAAACTAAAGAGAGAGAGAGAGAGAGAGAGAGAGAGAGAGAGAGAGAGAAAGGAAAATAAGTGGGGCGCTTCAATGGCCACGCGATATCATATAGTATCACAACATGATTGGCTCCCCAAAACTGTCAAGACATCCCACTTTTTTTCCATTTTTCAACTCTTATACTATCCTGTTGAAATCAAATTTCGGAATAAAAGAGAAACATTTACTTCCCATTCGACATGCGAAAAAGTGGATTGAGTTTCTTTCTGATGGGCATTTCTCAGGCTTCAATATTGAAGCTCCAATTCAATTTCAATTGTTCGAAATAAACAATTGAGAAAATCTTCTTTTTTTTTTTTTTTTTTTTTTTACAATTCTTCGAAATTCAGGAAACATTTCATTTAATAAATGCAAGTGACGGGAAAGATTAAGCTAATTTATTGCAAAACTTTAAATATAAAAGAGATCATCACAAAATCATGGGATTACTTCGATTTTGTTGAGTAAACAATTGCCGAAGATCTTTTTTCTTTGACTGAGACCTTTAAATTTAAGTTTTTATAATATACCATCAATTCAAAGCAATTACTGTCATACAAAAGTTACAATATTGTTATAAAAACAGTTCTAATTCATGATTTACAGTGATATTTGTTTTGATATATGCGAATAAATCTGTATTTCTACTTGTTGTATAAGAATGACGGATGACTAATCTTAAATACCAAATTCCAACTACGCCAACACACAGAAAATGATCCATCGGAATGTCCAAGACAAACCGATAGAATATCAAATGCTCCTTTATTTCCTCCTCAATGCAATCATATTTTTGTTGGTTATAAATGAATTGATAGAGTAATTTTATGTATTAGGTTTCTAATAATGTATACTCTGCACAATGACCTATTGTAACATGATGGTTTGCATCATAAATTTCTAATGCCAGCAAGGCTTTTTTTTTTAAAAAAAAAAAAAAAAAAAACTCCCCTTACATTTTGTAAGCTTAATCCCCTTGAAATTTTAAGTTTTCCATTTCATACAAAAAGGATTAGCACGAATAATGATATAAAAGTGCAAATCAAATCTTGTACTTTTCAGGTTAGAAGCAAATCAAACAATTGAGGCACTATAGCTTTTTTGCTGACACCTGTGATTTTTGGCCACTGAGGTCATAATGATAATTTCCCCGAACCACATCAACAGTATCGGCTGATTCTGCACTACATTTACACCTTCAAACTCGACGAACCCAAAAGAGCGGTAATAATCTCTTTGCAATCTAAAGGGCATCATTGGATGTTTCCTGTTTTTGCAAATATGATACTGATTTATCATTGAGTGAGCAAATGTTTTTGATTCTATATACATTTGCATATGATTTAACATGAACAACTCACTAAAATCAATACATTCTTCATCATAAGTGTTACCTTTTGTCCAAGCATGACTTTTTTTTCAATAATATAATGCCTCAGGCTAGATATTTCAAAACTTTTAAAGGATTTTCTTTTCAAATCTTAACAAATGAACACATATTTGATATGCATTTTACGACAACCATGACATATATAGCTTATGTAGAGTATTCACAATTAAAAAAAAAAAGTATTTCGACTGCCAATGTCGAGGGGATATATAGCTGCCTCTTAAAAGTGAGTGCATGCAGAGTACAATCATGCAGTGTTACCGAAACTGTATAATTGTTTAAAATATTAAAATCTAGTGTGAGATTGCCTTTTCTCAGGCACATAGTTGGCGAGACTGAAAAGGTTAGCAGAATATGCCTACCCTAATTGAGTAATTTCTGGAAGACCTATAAGATTATCTCATACTGCTAAGCGTTATTGTATGCGTACCGTCTTCATAACTAAATATTTCGCCATGCCCTAGTTGCAGTGAACTACCTCGATTGGTTATTTTATTATGAGTGGTCATTTCTTACGTACATAAGTAAATTACATGACGTTGATAAGTTGAATTTATTTTATTAAACCCTATACTATATATAAATTTTCATATCAAATTGGTAGGCTCCATTCAATGAATTTGTGTTTGCACAAAAAATACCTTTCAGCTACATATATGAAAATGTTAAATATTTACTGAATAAAAGTACTAATTAGCCTTTAAATCCGGGTATGTCTTCTTTTCTAAAACGAACATCATACATAGTACTTTATATATATATATATATATATATATCCCAGACACTGCTAAATAGATATGAGATAGTCTCATTATGCTATCTGTTCCTGAATTTATTCTAGATCTCACGAAAGACTCAAAATACGTAAAACTTACTTTGGTTTTCTTTAAACTAGATCTCACTTTTCATCCTCAATTTACTTTTTTTTTCACCAAATAACACCAAGAAAAATTTATATGCTAATGTACCTGAGATGTTCAACATTAGTTCAAAAATAAGTATCCTGAAATATCCTATCTTTTGCAGTTAGTATAACATTTTCGGTTCTAATGTTTCAGATTTTTACACGTGTTTCATTCTAAAGACTGAAATTTTGAGATCTCATATCTCTACAAAAAATTAAGCTATACAAACGCTTTTTAATAATAAAAACTACTTGCTCTAAAGCTCTTTATAACATATTAGAGTATAAAAAAATTCTGGACACATTCTGTTTTCTCCTTTTGACATTTTTTTTGAAGCAAAATTCGGAATATTTGTTAAATTAAAAAACAACTGTTTTTTTTTATTACTGTTATAGATCTCCCCAAGTTTTGTAATGCCCATTTTAGTTTTTTCTAAAAATATTAATTTTTCGTGGAGATATTTTCAAAAAAAAAAATGCGTAAAAAAAAAGAATATCCTCGATTTTGTTCCCAGAAAAGATTAGTATATTGTTGTTCCAAATTTTAGATTTTAAAAAAAAAAAAAAAAAAAAAAAAAAAAGTTGACGAAAATTTTGTTTTCTCCATAAAAAATTTAGCTAAAAAGTTTATCAATAGCTTGATCGATATATAGTTTAGCTGCGCGGTCTATCATTTATTAAAATTTGAAACATGTTTATAAAAGTAATGTGTATCTTCAAAAAAAAAAACGTCAAATTTTAACGCATGTTACGCAAAGTTTAATGTGAAACATTTTCTTAAATTTCATTTAGTCTAATGCAAAATTTAAAATTGTATAAAAAACATTTAATACTCCAGCTTAGCTTACTTCGCAGTTCATGAGCTATTAAACAATTTTGTTTTTTGGATTATTTTGTATCGGCAGTGCAGTAAAAAGGAGTTAATTTTATAAAAAAAGCTTAAAAGAGATACTGTTTAAATCCTTCTTTATTCAATTATGGATCATCCACAATAAAATGCTATTTCTACTTCTCTATTTATACTATTTGGTTATCTATAATATTTGGCAGTTGTTTTATCAACTGTCAGTTTATTCTGTAATTTTGAATATCTTGTTGAGTTGTTGGGTTCTTGATTTACTTAATCCAGAACGGCTTTTTAATTTGTTTTTGACAACAGATTGTCAAACATGCGTTCAGAACAGCCCTTACTTGTTCTATTTGATTCGCATGTATTTTAGGTTTTTTTTACTTATGATACAACACATTATGAATACCCTTAGTAGTATCTTTGATATTTTGGAATACCCTTGATTGTTTATAATTTATAATATATTCATAATCTCTTATTTGGATTGCATGGCATGGTTTCAAATGAGATGACTTTTAATTTATTATGTGGGGAAACACTACCTAGTTCAGCACAGGCAGTGAAATTACATACTACACTATGGGAAAAAACGAGAAAGCAGCAATTTTAAAATTTGCAGTTTGTTTTATTCCACCAATTATCGTACTCTATCGCCTTCTATAACCAATCAATAGATTATATAATCCATTGATTACTATTTAGAATATGAAAGAACAAGTCTAGAATCGGATATAAGAAACGCCTAGTTTATTATTTCTCAATCAATTAACCGAAAGGCTCGGACCACTCAAATCATGACACCATACTCTTTAACCTCAGCGGTTAATCATTCAAGTAGCTGTCAAGATATATCAAATCACAATCCAGGCACAACAAGCGCAGCATTGAAACAAGGCAATTCACAAGCTCTACAATCACGGCTTAATTATGATTGATTAACATCAATTCATAAATTACTCTCAAACAGATCTAATAGTTCAATACCGCTCTTAATTGTATCTCAGGAACTCAACACTAAATCATTATAAAAGGCAATACTTTAATATTTAAATATACCTTATCTTGTTTTTATTGTACAGTTGAAGAACTGATTAATTCCACATTCTTTTATTGTACTATTTTTTAAGTATATTATCGCAAATCCGATCCTATACAACACAGTTATTTATTTCTTTACATAATATAATCGTTATAAAGTTATGTCTTTCTGAATTATTCTTAAAGTTTATAAATAAAAATACAATTTAAAAAGACAATAATGTATCAGCTTTTCCAACTGTATATCAAAACTAAAAGAAGTCTCAAGTTTACTAAGATATAAAAGTATGGGTCTTTTATATCAGTTCATTATTTACTACTGAGAATATAACCATAGAACCAATAGATCAATATGATAAGTATTTATCCATATTGATTTAACAAATCAGGAAAACATTATGTTGAGTGCTTTTCCTAGTTGGCATGTTTCAAATTTAGTATTTGTCTTGTTCTTGTTTAATTTGTTGATGGAAGGTCCGTGCCTGGAGATCTAGTTATATTAATAGCGCCGCCTATTAATATTGAGTTTGACATGAGTTAATTGTGTTACTGAGCTACATGGAAAAGTAGAATATCCGTAGTTGGTACTTCCTTCCGAAGTATTGGTTATACTATGGATTTGCTCAAGCCACAATCATAGTATCTTGACTATCCGGTTAGGATGTAGGTTTGTAGAAGGTGATATGGAATACAACACTTTCCAATAAAATCTTCATGTAAAATAGTTTCTACAGCGATTGTCATAGTACTTTTTTCAGAAAATTTGTAGTTTATATCTCATTTTAAACCTTGTTTCCCGTGGCGATAGATTTAATTAAAGTATTTGAATTGAAAAACCTATTTTACTATCTTGTTTCAACTTACAATGAGTTGTTCCATTTGTAACTTCGTAACCACTATATTTCCTGATTTAAACATCCCCTACATACCATTGCATTGCAAAAAATAACAATTTCGACAAATTTTCTCTAAATTTTCACCCAACCCAGGTGTTGCGGTACTTTAAAATAAAACTTTCTGATGATGAAAAAATTGATAAAAACAATTTTAAAATCTCAAAATGCAAAATTAACATCAAAAATGTATAGTAAATTGGCTAGCTTTATTAAGTAGCCTCAACATGAAATTTGATTTTATATCTAATGGTATATTTATTGAAAACATTTATCACCAAAAATTTTGTAAAAAAGCAAAAAACATAAAAACCAGTTTTTAGTAATTTTAAAATTACTTTCATTATTAAAATTTAAAGTTAGTGTTACAGACAAATAACGCAAAAAAATACCTGTTATATGAGGCATTATTCGTTACTCCAACTCTATTTTTCATAGAGTTATTGGCTTTCTTTGAAAAAGTCAAATTTTGGACGAGGGTATATAAGGAGAAATTCATGGTTTTTTTGAAATACGTTTTATGATATAATATAATAAAACTAAGCAAAAGAATTATTTTTGGCTTATAAACTATCTGCTTATACGGTTGCTATCTCGAGTTATAGGCCATTGAAGTTGCGTTTTTGTACGCTTTTAATGCAAATATCTTTATAAGTAATATATGAGCTCAATTGGGGTTTTTAGCACATTTATTTTTCTCCTTTCTATATTTGTTTTAAAATATCACTTTTTAAGAAAGCTTTAAAATTAAAAGAGTTATCAATTAAAAAGTAAATTTTGTGGCAATTTTCTCCATATTTTAGGATACAGTCCGCATAAAACGGAGTTTGATAATTTACGCCCCGTAATTCGAGCTCGATATGTAGTAAATTTACTTTTTGAAGGGATTTTTTGGTACAGTATTTAGGGCAACGTTTAAAAAGTGTTCTGACAGTACGCACTCTGACTTCCTGTATGCTCTCAGAGCACATAGATGTGCTCAAATGAGACCGTCAGTAGGCTCATGAAGTTATTAATGCACTCATATGAGGGCATTTTAGATGCAGTAAATAACGAAGTTGTTTACTAAAATAAAAAAAAAATATAAAAATAAAAGCGACAGAAATACAGTTATAAACAACAACTAAAGTTTTACAAAAGTTTTCTGAAGGTCAAACATAATTGAAAAAGTATGGCGGCATTTATAGTGATTTAGAGAACTTGTATACCATCAGACTTGAATGGTGCAATCTTCTAATTTTGAGTTGTTGTTACTGATAGCATATTGAAAGGATAAATTATGCAAAGCATCGATCATAAAGGGGTATATGTCAAGTGCTACAATGTGGGCCTTTTGGGAGCTATCGGCTATATCTATTTAGATAACCTTGATTTTAAGGTTTGAATTCTAATGTGTGCTTGAAATCTTATTCATTGGTAGTGTAACTATGGCACAGGGGAATAGTTATTGAATTGAGTAAAGTACTTCTTGGTATATATGTCATTTGAGTAATCAATTGCACTGTGATCAAGGGAGCTATCGTCCATACGACATGTATTGGTTCAAAAGTATTTTGTATTTTCGCATGCGTTTGTTATTGTGTTCACTTTGAGTATCCGTGTAATTATTGCTGCATTTTAATATTCACGTGGCATGAACTCTGTGAGTGATACTTGTAAATTGAGTTATTTTATGATTATCAAGCTTTTTAGCACTACGGGAAAAAAGGTGTTAAATAAGGTATAAACTACAACTCTTCTGAAACTACTACAATATTCGCTGCAAAAACTGTTTTATATGAAGATTTTATTGGAAAGATACAATTTTACAATAATCTTGCGTAAAAAACCAAATAACTGCAAAATTTAAAATTGCTGATTTCTCGTTTTTTCCCATAGTAGGGGGGGCCAAAATGAAAACAAATTTGTTCAAAACAAATTTTAAATTTTAGACATCCAATAAAACGTACCAAAAAATTTGTTTTAAAATTTTAAATTTGTTAACCATCGGGGGTAAAACAAATTTAAAAACAAATTTCAATAAATGTTACTTATTCTTTATATCTTCATAATCAAATGGAAAAAACAACTGTAAAACAAGATATTACTGATATTCTTCGAGCTCGCAAAGTCAGCAGTGTTGACAAAGCAAAAAGCTTCATTAAAATAATTGACCTTGTAAATCATATAAATGATATGAGTCTCGTTACAGATCATAAGGATTTACCTCAACAAAGAAAACCCGAATCTCAAAGAGAAATCCAATTGAGTACCCGAAATCTCGAGGAAATGTTCAATAAGCTCATTGACAAACATCCCGAGACCAAGTATTTGGATAAAATCGAAAGTCAAAGGTGCCTTCTCTTGAGAAGTATCAAGGGGTACAGAAGCAGAATTGTAGTTGACGACGTGAAATTTGTTGAGAATTTCATGAAACAAGAAAAGGTCAAATTTAAAAGAGACGTTAGAATGAGTAAGAAATCGTTTGATGCTCTGTTTAATAAATGCTATTAAAGACGACAATGTCTTTGTCACTAGAAGCGGACATCCACAAAGACATACCAAATTTCAAATGATTGTCGCTCTTACTCGTCTTGGCCTTTACGGCAATGGACAGAGCAGCAAAAGATTAAGCAAAAATTTTGATATTAGTCGTAAGAATATATACTCATGCTTATATTGCTTGCCTATTAAATGAATGTTTTGAATTGTAGATGGCTCTGTTGATCTGTACCTTCAGAGATTTATGGTTGCTATTAGTGGCATAGCTAGCAAGTATCTTCATTGGCCATCACGAAGCGAAAAAATGGAGATACTAGCTAAGCATAAGAAAGAATATGGCTTGCCAGACTGTTTGGGTTTTATGGACGGAAGCCTGATCCCCTTGTTCAAAGGACCAGGATGGCACCAAGAGAAGTTCTTTAGTCGTAAGATGAAGTATGCAATGCAAAGCGTATTTATCTGCGATAGTGATTTGCAAATCTTATATGTTGAAGCAGATCATTATGGTAGCACTAATGATCCTGTTGCTCTGAGCTATGGTCTCTTTGCTTCGAAGATAGAAGAGTATTTTGAAGGCGACGAATATGTTATTGGAGACTCAGCTTACAAGCGAGAACCATGGTGTATTCCAGTCAAAAAACCTTTACTTGACGGAGGACTCAGTCGTAGTGATGAGAAGTTCAATTATTACTTGTCTCGCGCTAGAGTTCGCATTGAGCATTGCTTTGCTGCTTTAAAAGGGAGATTTGCGTCATTGGAAGAGCTTAAAACTACAGTTAATTCGAGAGACAATGTACGCAAAATGGATGAATGGGTTCAAGTATGTGCTGTATTACATAACTTTTGTTTGGGATACGACACACCAAGTTACATATCTGAATTAATCGATAAATTTGAGAGTACTCATAACAAGGAGTACTTTTGATTTATCGAGACTTGTTTAAAATAAATTCAACGTAAAAAGTACCGTTTATTATGAGCTTATAGAGAGGGTTTATATACTAATTAGATGAGTGGATTAAATGTGAATAATAGTGTAATTAGAATAAACATATGGATATTGTGTGAATATAATAGAATCATGCTTCTATAGTCCCATAGTAGCATGATGATAACCGCATGGAATGTAGCATTGTATGATTTGCATGTCAAACATCATGGTTTGACAAATACTCTAAACTGGTAATTCGGTAATTTCTAATTCTGATAGATCAACTTTACAAGTGATTACATACAAAGAATCGAACTCCAAAAAAATATTTCAATGGATCTTGCTGATAAAGACAATAATAGTGATGATGATGATAGAGTTATATCTTCAATTCATAATAAACCTACTGCAAATAGTAAATGGGAAGCACTCAAACAAAAAATTTTGGAAGATAGAGGTTATGATATCTACATGTTGGATCACTCTAATGTTGAATAAATTTATTTATGTTAATCAAACATGTGTTTTATGATATCAGCAACTTTTTTATCAGTTTCTTCGTCAGATAACTCTCTTTCTCGACAGGTGGAACGGGTAAAATCAATTAACAATTTTGTTTGGTAATTTTTTTTCTCCATTTCCCGTTGTTTCTCCAAATGTTCCTCATAAATATGGCGGTTAGCCTCATCTTGACTTTTTTTAAAATCAATCATTTGTTTGACATAATTTTCTGCCAATTCATCCATTTTATCAGTATCGTTATCACCGTGACCAAAAAGAGCGTCATTTATAATTTTCTTTTTACCAGAATATCGAGTAGAAGAAGGAGAGTGAGAAGTTCCAGTAGTATGTCTTTGAGTAATAACGGAAGGACTACTTGGACCAGCAGAAGGGCTTGATGCAACAGATGGGGTGGAGGAAGAACTTGTGTAGGCTACCAATGGAATGGTATTTCCACAAGAATTACCAGGATTAGCAACATCAGTGTTTCTGTCTCCTAAGATTGATTTTAGCTCATGATATTGCGGACAAATTTTGAGCATTTGATATATACATTATTATTAAAAAATAGCAATCAATATTTGTGTACATCACATCATTATCTTCAATACTTTCTCCATTTTCGTTTGTTCCAGAACCAGTATGAAGAAGTATTTTATATGCATCTTTATAAGATTTATTAAATCTTCTTATTCTTGCCAATACAGCCTTTCCATCAAGTGATTTGGGCCCTCCTAGTGTAGTATGTAATTTCACTGCCGATCCAAAAATAATCCAAAAAACAAAATTGTTTAATAGCTCATGAACTGCGAAGTAAGCTAAGCTGGAGTATTGAATGTTTTTTATACAATTTTAAATTTTGCATTAGACTAAATAAAATTAAAGAAAATGTTTCACATTAAACTTTGCGTAAAATGCGTTAAAATTTGACGTTTTTTTTTTTTGAAGATACACATTACTTTTTATAAACATGTTTCAAATTTTAATAAACACTAGGCAAAAATTCATAATTCACCCGGTAAATTATAAGGAATGATTCCATTAACGTACGTGAATTATATGTGAATTATTAAGTGAATTAAACTCATCTTATTTGAAGTAAGCTTGAAATTCAGTGATCACTTTTGCTTTATTTGGTAATTGCCTTT
>JAEPRC010000750.1:0-21599 GCA_016758945.1 Mucor plumbeus
AAAGCAACCACATTTTACTTTTTAAATAAACTTTACTATCATTTTTGATTTTTTATAACAGTTGAGAAACTGATCAATTCATTCTTTTTCTTTAATTGTTATTTTTTATATTGTTTCGACAATTCACTTAAAAACGAGTAGGTCCTCCACCAGACCTGATCACCGCTTTAATACAAGCTGGCATGCTGTCTATATACTTTAGACAGTCATTCTTTGTCAATTTGTACCATTCACTGGTAATGCGGGCCTCCAGTTCTTCTTTAGTAGTGGGTCTGGTTGGGTATGTATTGAGCCTACGCTTTAACTGGTACCAGACGTATTCAATTGGGTTCAAATCTGGACTCTGAGCTGGTCAATCTCTAATTGTTTCAAATATAAAACCATTGGCACTAAACCAGTCTTGTGTGATTCCAGAAGTGTGCGGCGTGGCATTATCTTGCTGGAAACGGATGACATTACAATTCATGTCGTAATACTCCAAAGTGTCCAGGAGAGAAGTCTGCAAGATATCAACATAAACAGTTGAATCTACCGAGCCGTCCATAACTGTAGTACCGTAGCCGGGGTCATTTGCTGTTATACAACCCCAGAAAAGGACACTTCCACCATCTCCCTTCACGTGAGGTTCCGTCTGATAAGGCTGCAAGATATCACTCAAATGTCAAAAGAATCTTTAAGAATAATCTTGCCAAAATATTACCCTTTTATTAACGATACATTCTTTGGATGTATTTATACACACTCATTATTATAACTATTACGAGGGTTTTACTATCTAAGAATATGATGTAGATCAATACAGATGCATTGATCTACTATAACACCAATTATAGACTGAGACCTTGGATGTGAGACCTATGATGTATCTTGACATAACAATCACCACCATCTGACCAATAATAAGAATTACCATCTGAGCCCCACAAATTGACTCTGTGATCTATCAGAATTAGGAATTACCGAATTACCAGTTTAGAGTATTTGTAAAACCATGATGTTTGACATGCAAATCATACAATGCTACATTCCATGCGGTTATCATCATGCTACTATGGGACTATAGAAGCATGATTCTATTATATTCACACAATATCCATATGTTTATTCTAATTACACTATTATTCACATTTAATCCACTCATCTAATTAGTATACAAACCCTCTCTATAAGCTCATAATAAAAGGTACTTTTTACGTTGAATTTATTTTAAACAAGTCTCGATAAATCACTCTGGTTTCGTCAGAAAACATCCACTGCCTCCACTGGTCTACCGTAAGATGCTGGTGTTTTTTGGCCCATGCCAGCCGAAGAGGCTTGTTTTTTTTGCTGATAAAGTTGGTCTTAATTTTTCTCCTTGGTTTGAAGCCCATTCTCTTAAGTAATTTGCGAACTCCAGACAAAGACATATCAATTTCAATTGATCTTAAATACTCTTGAACAGCCTTGGGATCATCTTGTCTACCATTTCGAAGCTTTCTTGCAATGTATTGTTGAGTTGATACACTGACAAATGACGATCTTCCGCCAGCTGGTAAAGTTGCACTGGACACTGGACAAAAACTTCTTCTTGTAGCGAGTGAGAGTAGATAATCAGACAGATGAATAGCGTTTTCTAATAACAGAGAAGGGGGTATTTTGAAGCAATAAAAATTTTATTGAATTTTGAAGCTCAACAGGAAATGAGCGAACCATGGTGTAACAAGGCCTGAAAAAATAGGAGGCAACGAGAGAAAAGGGTAGGATTTTTATACGTTTTTTGTTTGCTTCGGATACTGCAAAAGCACAGCATTCCTCATGCTAATATTAAAAAGTTTCTGACATTCCTACGAAGAATGAAGGCATGGAATGTTTATGCATTCCTTTACTTTCATTTTTCGCAATATTTGCAATCCCCTCTTTCCTTCTATGGTATTCTACGTATACTCACTCTACAGAAGTGTAAGCTATATTATTTGAAAGCCCGTTATGCCACCTTTACAAAGAATTGTAGCATAGATTTGTAAAATAGAAACTCAAGAAGTATTATCAGTAAAATCCTAATTTTGCAAAACACTGGTATAGTTTTTCCCCTCACTGTAGATAGTATTTAGTTAAAATTAATGCTGTTATCAAAGCTAAAGGTCATAATACAAAGTACTAATTTTATTTTTCATGCACCCTGAAAAATGGTCCGGATGGATACAGCGCTTTTTATTACTGATTATTTTAATTCCAGCAATTCAATCATTTTATGAATTTGCACTCTTTATAAACATAGTCTCATCTTTCTAACAGTTTTTGTTTCACGTTGATTGCGTTATTGGTTCTTGCTGTATTCACAAAAATGTCAAAATCTGAAAAACATCCGGACCATTTATCCACCTACTGTAATTGTTATAAATAGTCTTTTAAACCAAGGCCTTGAAGCTCTTAGTTCTTTCTTTAACCACTAGTTCTTCTAGTAATAAAGCCTACGTTCTCCATGATAAATGTTGTTAGTCTTTATTATTATTCTTTCTAGAAATAAGATTTATTCACAAATAACTCTCACCAACAAGCAGGTAGCTCGCTCGATTGCGGTCACTAAATAGCACCCTCGTAATATTTATAATGAGTGTGTATAAATACACCATCCATAAAGGATGCATTATTAATAAAAGTGTAATATTTTGACAAAATTTTTCTACAGATCCTTTTGACATTCCAAACTAAATTGCATCCGGCAGGGGTCATTGAGGACTACAGTATGACACAAGAACATACAGTAAATAGAAAATAGCTGCTGCTTTATTTAACTATATTCTAAAATTTGCTTCAAATATTCCAAAAAAGGAAAAAAAGCATAAAACTTCTTTATACTTCAATAAGTTATAAAGCACTACAAAACAAGTGAGCTTTGTTATTAAAACACGTTATTATAGCTTAACTTTCTATAGAGATATGTAGACTCAAAGTTTTAATTTTTAGCAGTAAAATGTCTTTGAAAATTTGCAACATCAGCACTAAAAAGATCATATCAACTGCTAGAGATAAGTTTTTTCCGGATATTTGTTTTTGGATTAAAGTTGAGCGTCTCAGATACATTAACATATAAATTTATCTTGTTATTATTTGGTAAAAAAAAAAAAAAAAAAAAAAAAAAAAAAAAAAAAAAAAAAAAAAAAGTAAGTAGAAAATAAAAGAAAGACCTGGTTTATAAGTAAAAAGCAATGAGTTTTTGTAAAATATAAAATATCCAGAAATAAGTAGCATAATACAAGCAATTAATATATATTTTGCAGTATTTAAAGTAGATTAAAAAAGCTGTTTGGTATGGGTTTAGTGTTTTAGTCATAGAAATTGAGGCACACACCGATTTTAGCAACTTTGAATTAATATTCTTAAATTTCAATCCATTATGTTAAGCTGATAGCTACAAACGTATATCCAAATTCATTTTATCTTACAATGTATAACTTCTCCCAAGACATGACTAATCAAAGCGTTATATAGCAAGTCAAAAGTTTCAAAAATATGTGGTGTAATGCGCACATTAAAGAATATCGTTGTCGAGCCAGATTTTACCAGCCAAGTTTACTAGTAAAAGCTCGGCTCGATAACATCCCTACTATATTGTAGTGTGATATACTTTTTATTGGTTTATTGAAAAAAAAAAGAAATTGAAAGCATATAGTGTAAATTTTGTCTTTGATAAAACTAAGTATATAATAGCAATAAAAACTGACAAAAAATGAACTTTGTTAATACAAATCCAATAGCTCTGCGAATCGATGTCTTGTGCAGAGATATATGTTTTTAGAATAGATATATATAAATATATATATGTTTAATAAATCTACAGCTAAACATATATCTCAGCACACGACACCTGACATCGAAAAAGTAACATCCGGCTCGGACATTTTACAAAAAAAATTTAAAAAGTGTCATTGCAGACAGCGAGATTCGAACTCGCGCCACTTGCGTGAATACGACCTGAACGTATCGCGTTAACCACTCCGCCATGTCTGCCAATTACCTCGTTCAAAATTTAAAAATTTTAATATCCCAATGCTAAAATTGACCCATATCACGTGATATATAATTTCGACCCGGAACGATGCGATAAGTTCACCGAACTTGTCAATACGTTAATTGGATTAGGTGGTCAATAAATTAAAGGATTGTTGTATGACAATGTCTCGATAAAATTTATAAGTAATGCATTTAGCATTAATACTTAATCAGTATTAAGACAATTTAAATTGATATAGTATTAATGTATAATAAAAGGTGTATTTGGTGAGTGAAAAACATGCGATATTTGATGAAACTTATACTCATTTCGTATGTAAATTGAAATATCCAATTTATCGGTTTCTTAAAGAAACATTATCCAGAAATATTTGAAGAACGTTAATAATTACCGCTTTAAGCATTTCTCTCCTTTTAAGTTTTGAAAGGTCTGGAAAAAATTCTTGAAAATTAGATAAATTTCGTTCGGGTTCTCAAAGAGGGTAATAAGATATACTTGATGTTGAAACTGGTTGAACTGTAGTCTTCAAGCTTTAAGCAATAATCTATATTTGGGTTCTAACTAAATCAGAATTTGAAATATTGTGAATCTACAACAATTCTCGAATAGACATATATATTCTATTGTTGAAAAGCAAAGAATAAAATTAATATGCATGCGATTCAAAAAGGTCGGTACTCGAGAATATCAACATAAAACAAAAATCAGATAGATTAGATCCATACGAAAATTCATCAAATAATTTTCTATCAAAGTGGAAATAATCATGTAGCTGTACCATTGGGAACAATAAAAGCACAAGATAAGGCAAAATAAGAAATAAAAAATGAAAAACGCAAAAGTATTTTATCAACCAGTGAGAATAAAATTACCTACATGAGAGAAAAGAGATAAGATGATTGACATCAGAGCGGGTATAATAGGATGACAAATTTTATGGAAGTGTAGTACAGAATACAAAATGACTCAAGAAATTGGGTATACAGATGTACAGATTTTACTGATCAAACTCTAACATCTTATTGGACTTTTTCAATCATTGCATATTTCGCATGTGTATACAACATTTAGTTATTGTAAACCATTTAGAGCTATAATAATACACGAAAAATAAACATACCTCGTTTAAAACAGCGTTTTACCATCAAATCTGATGAGACCGAAAATTCGGGATTGCCGAGGAACGAAATGCGGAATGACGAAGTAAGGCTCGACCATAATCATGATTACCCCACTTTAGAAAGAGAGCATCATTTCCTTTTAATATGTATGGTAATGTATGTGACTAATATTTCGTATTTCTAATCAAAAGTGCTCATGATATGCTTTGATGTCTTTGAAGAAATGTTGCAAAAAAAGTGATTCTAAATAAAAGGTATTGAAATGTACAATTTCTTCAAATTACCTCGCTTTTACGAGTACGTACTTATATGCAATTAATAAATCGATTTTAGATCACAAAAATGTAAACCTATAATTAATCATTTTTTTAAAGTAAATCCGCAGCAAATTATATGCCTAAATTTAAACTTTAACTTCATTGACAGATAATCAACATCTAGACTTAAAATAACTATTTGCCCACATATGATGTAAACGAGTCAGTTGATGTTTACTGAAATGTTGTACAAGTAAGTAATCACAAAAGACCACTTACAAACAATAGCGATTAAAATAAATGAAAGACTGTTTGTAATCTTTTTGAATATTAATTTATTGATTTTTATGGTAGTATTGCAAAATGTCGTATTTGGGATTATGATTTACTAGAGATTCTGTAATTTTGCAAACCTTCCTCGGATCGAACAATGTACCGAGTTATCAATGAGTCACGGTTACCATGGATGTATGAACAATATTGATAATTCATAATAACCAAAGTGTGCTACATTGAACGTTCTATGGTGAGTCACTGAGCATACATTGTGAATATACGTTTTTTTTTTTTTTTTTTTTTTTTTTTTTCATTATTCAAGGCTTGGTGATACAGAATATAGCATTTGGGTTTTTGCTATATGATTCAGCTGACATATTTTTACCTATTTACCCAATTGTATGCTGGTTACCATGGTAACTATGTAACACTAGGCCATCTCTCCCCGTCACTTTTGATATAAATTTCACCGTTTCCTGTGCTTAAAAAAGTGTATGATCTGACACATTGAAAATTATTAGATTATTCATCAATATGGGGACGGGTTTCAACTGAATATTGCTATATATAAAGGCAATGTAGATCTTTCTTTATTCTCTTATCTTTCATAATTATTTTAAAATTGAAAATGCATCTTTCTCATCATCATACAATTACATCTACAAAAAAAGAAATTTTAAAAGTCGTTTTGGATGAACCTCGCCTTTATGTTGAAGAATCATTGGGATCAGTAATGGTTCGCGGTGAAGTTATAGTTAATTTCCCTAAAGATACTCAAATACAAGGACCTATTGAATTATTATTTGAAGGTATTCAACGGTTTCATCCTTGGCCATGTAAGTGTAATTAATAGATCTGATAAGAAAATAAACTAACATTGCAAACAGTAATTATGCGTGGTGCTCCAACTGGGTCAACAATTGAAACAAAATTACAAGTGATTGAATTATCTTTATTACCTCCTAATTCAAAAGGAATAATGCCTGCAGGCACACAACGATTCCCATTTGAATTTCCAATTCCTGCTTCATTACCAACTTCAGTTTATATCAAAGATCGATTAGAAATCTTTTATCAAATGAACGCTACTCTTCGTCGTTCAACTCAAAATGATAATCGTCAGCATAATGATAATTCAGTAAATCCTGTTAATTGGATTGATTGGGCTCGTCGAAATACTTCATTTAAAAAGAAGTATACTGCGTGTTCACCTTTGAGAATAGTTCGAGCAATGGAATCTATTGTGTCAAATGGATTGCCAACACCAACAACAACAACAACTACAACGTCACCTATTACGAATACTCCTGTGTTGTCACCAATATTAGAATCAATAGAAGAGCCAGAACAAGAAAGGGTCACTGCACCAACAAATGAACAAAACGTACTACCATGGAATCGACGTGGCTTGGATTCCTACCAAGGAACATATGATGAACAACATGATCAACTGGCATTTTCCTTCGCAGGCCGATCTTCGGGCAATCTAAATCAACCACTTCATACATTGGGTGGTGTACAAGGAATTCGTTACAAGATTGGCGTTGATCGTACTGCTATTGCTCTTGGCACAAGTATTGGCGTTGAATTAATGATTGAACCTGTTTGTGAAGATGCTGTTATCAAATCTGTTCTTTTAAAAGTCTCTGAATCACGTAAATATGCCATGAAAGTTCCTGCTGGCCATACTTGGGATAAAAATAAACCTGAAACTAAAAGAAATAATGAATCTGTTACAATGGTGTTAAAATGGGCTTATGGTTATCAAGTTGAAGATGAAGAAGATGAAAGCCGAGTTTACAAACAAGCCAGTAAAGCTTCATCTAGCAAAAAAGGTGAACGATATCTTCGCCAACGTGTAGAAAATAGTCAGTATCTAGCTTATTTTGATCCACCACGACCTGGAGGTCCTGAGGGCAAACAGTTTCTCAATAGTACATTTGATAAAAAAAAGAAATCCAATGATAACAGCAATATGATGTGTTTACAAGAACATGAAGCCTCTTCTTCCACAGCTAACCGAGACATGCTCAATCTTAAAGAATTAAATCAACCTATCAAAGTTGGGGAATACTTCGGCGGTCGATTTGTTGTACCTATGCCAGATTGCTCCAACATCTTGCATCCTAGTATGGAATATGAATCAATCAAAATGAGTCATTGGTTGCAATTAATTGTCACCATTGAATGTAATGGTAAAACCTTTGATTTGCTCTTGGATTCACCTGCTCGTATATTGGATTGCCGATTAGTGGCCGATGATGAAAGCCAAACGGTTTTGCCTCCTCCTCCATCTTATCAACCTGGTGATGGACATCTTTATCATGAAAATAATTGGTCACAAAGTACTTTTTGGGAGCAAAGAGAACCTATTACTTTTGTCTCTGGTTGGGGGTCTTGTGTGCCTTGTCCATGTGAATACAAGAAATTAAAGGCAATGAAGAATATGAAGAAGCCTCCTACAAATACCACTATCAATAGTAATAACAACACAAATAGCTTTAGTAAAAGCAATACCGTCGCTGATGACAGTTGTCCATCTTCTCATTTACCTGAATGGGGACCGCCTCCATGTTACTCTGAAAATTAATCTCTCTCCCTTTTAATTCAATTACTTATATACTCCTTATCTAATACTATACTATAACAACAAACTTACTATAATATATGCCTTTAATTTATACACAAAATCTGTTAACACATTTAACTTTATAATTATAAATATGTAAATACTACACTTAATTCCTTTTTTAAAATAAAAAAGAACATTTTATACAAAACCTTTTGGGATTCTCCTAATTCATCTTGTTGTTAACATTGTTGTCAAGGAGTCTGTATGAGCAAGCATAGCATCATATTAATTCATCTTTTACTCCCTTCTTGTCCCTGATACATAACGAATATACTATATAATCCCCAGAATTCATAATATATTGTTTTCTTTTCATTATTTCTTCTAAAAAAAAAAACAATCAAGATGCCATCTACAACAAAATTTTTAGTCTTTCTTTGTATTATTTCATATTTATCTGCATTTGTCAGCGCTTTTCAGTTAAACAGTGATATCATTCCTCCTCAAAGACTCGCTAAAAGAGATTGTGATTTTTCCTGTCGTAATCAAGACGCTTGTAATCAACACTGTTGGAGTAAAAGTGTAGGTGTTCCGCTTATCTTGGGTGTTTGCCATCGTAATAAATGCTTCTGTGGGTGGATCCCTGACAACTAAAGTTTAATAAAGCAAATTGTTTATCATTAATCTTGCTTTTATTAGATAAATGTGTATAATTTTGGTCCTATATAGTACGTTATTCCATAATGATTTTACATAGATTTTATGAAGTAAATAAAAAAAAAAACTATATATAAATTAAAATATTGTAATCTTTAACAATAGTATGTAACACCATTTGATACAAAGGTTGGTATTGCATGTTTGTATAAACATATTAACGATTTTACAGCTGTTTGCCCACTTCAACTTTACTTAAAACTCTTAATTTAAGCTGCTTACAGCTAAATTGGCAATTTAAATCTAATATCTTTTTTTTTTTTTTTTTTAATTTAATCGCTTTTTTTGATTTTTGGATTCTTGATTTTGGTTTTTGCATAATTTCTAAATATTCTACATATTAATTTGGTTTTTAAAAAATTTAAAAATTTAAAAATGTATAAATTTTGCGCTATTTTTAATAAAATTGTTTTATTGCATTAAAATCCTTTAATCAAAAAATCTTTTTTCAATCTAAGGTCAGAATTTACGATAAGTATGTTTAAGTTTAAAACTTTAGATATACACGCATAATTAGAATCTACATTTTTTTTTTGTTATAGTGCTAGTTTAAACGTCGTTTTTTTTGCCAAAAAAAATTCAAATTTCAATATTTTAGGATTTTGGACGGCCAATTATAAAGATTAAAAATGTTACCTATTTTAACTGAATTTTCATACTCTGTGTGTATAAAAAGGTTAAAACATGGAGAATATAGAAAATATATACACTTTAAATCATTTAAAACTGGGGAACATAATAGGAGTCATCTGAATAAATTCATTAAAATTATTTTGAGGCTTTTGACTTTTTTCTTGATAGAGATATGATGTGTTAAGCGTATCACTTTTTTGGCTGTAAAAGTGTGAAAAATTGATGCACAACCCTTCAATTTGGTAGATTCTACTTTTTTATTATCATATTATTATCTTTAAAAATAACCAAAACAACTTGCTACTATTATATTACCCAATATTCAGTAGTGCCTGTGTATAATTGCCGTTCCACGCAATTTCACCTGCAAACTTGTTTCACGCTCCGAAAACCGTGTTGGTTTTAGATGAAATAAAATGAATACACCAACCTTCTAAAAAGTTTCTTTCATGCTCTAAAATGTTAACATAAAGATATTAAATACTTAAATATATAAATAATAAACATATGGGGTATATTCAATTTTTTCTAAATAAAAAAGTAGACATTAGCTTATTTTAACTATGTAATAGTATTTGGCGAGGAGGAGGGGGGGGGTTTGATTTTGAACAATCAGAAGTGCAATTTTATTAATTACGACACATGAGGTCTACTTGATTGGATGCCAATGTTCGCTCAATGCATCGCAGGTTATTGCCTTGATTTGATTATATTATAAACACTCAGAAATGCTCAGGTATTAGAAAATTTGATATATTTATAAAAGACATTACAACAATCAAATATAGATTGTATACGCGGACATTAGTTTAGGTAACCTTTAGAATGGGCACAAATATATCTAAATAATCCTCTTTTGTAACTTTTTACAAATCCAAGAACCCAGATTTCCCACTCCCATCTATCAAAGAAAACGGTAGATTACGAAAACTGGCCAATAGCAACTATCCACTTTTTCCCCTTATTGTAATTATACTCGCGCTAGTTCAATAAGCAATCTTTCTCTTTCTTTCTCTTTCTTAATATTATACAAATTAATGAAACGATTCGAAAGTACAGCAGAGAACGAACCAGGAAAAGGCATTTTAATATGCTCTTGTTACAATCAACGCTCTAAATTTGAACGTATTCATGCTCAATATCCACTCAAATTTATTCCTACCACGGGCCATGCAGATCGTTTAGCAGTAGTATACATGTTGAGTTATGGTGGAGGTGTCATCAGTGGCGATACCTTTTCTATCGACATGACTGTTAACAAGGATGCTATTTTATTATTGATGACACAAGGTAATACCAAGATTTTTAAAGATCGTGTACATCAAAGGCTTTGGTTAGCTTCTTTACAACAACAACAATCCAGTGCGCCTACCATCTCGTTTTCCAATTTGCTGCCATCATTAGATACCATTACAGGCTTATTCAAGACACCTGAGCCACCTAAAAAAGTAGCCCCTTCAGTACAAATTATTAATTCCATAGTAACATCAGAAGCAACTCTTTTAGTGATCCCTGATCCCGTTACTTGCTTTCGCGATTCATCTTTCCAATCAAAACAATTGTTTGAATTACAAGACAATTCATCGCAACTCGTATTATTAGATTGGTTCACTAGTGGCCGTATTACTCGTGGCGAGAGCTGGTCTTTCCGTCATTATTCTAGTAGAATCGATATAAAAGTTGCAGGAAAATGGATCATCAAGGACGCCATGGTTTTGGAGGATGAAGATTATATGAAGCGATTGGATCCCAGAGTGGAAGATGAAACTGCATATGCCGCTCGTCTCAAACCCTATTTATGTTTTGCAACTTTGGTTATGATTGCAAAACCTGATAGTTCTTTAATGAAAAGTGTGGATCAAATTCAACGTAAATCAGAAGAAATGAGATTACTGCCATTAACATTGAAATCAGAAGAGGATAGAAAAGTATTGTGGTCTGTAAGCCCAATTCTGAAAGGAAGAGGTGTATTGGTGCGTATGGCCGGTATGACTACAGAACAAGTGAGAGATTTTGTTAAATTTGAATGCTTGAAAGGAGGATTAAATGGAATCATTGGCGATGGCATGTTTAGTAAAGTGCTTATGTAATAGAATATACCAAATATTTATATATATATATATGAAATAAACATGTATTTAATAAATGAAAATAGTGTTACAGATATGATGTAAAATGACAAAATGTAAAAGCGCAATTTGTGCGTTTTTGATTGTTGCAACAAAAATGGTTCCTGGTTCCTGGTTGATGAAAAGCGATTACTGTGCAAAAATATGAAGATAATCTAATGACCATGAAGAATTAGTGCTTGTGTTGTTGTTGTTGTTGTTGTTGTTGTTGTTGGGTTTGATAGTATTAGTGAAACTTGTATCAAACAAATCTTCATCAAATGGATTCAATTGTTGATGCGGTTGTGAAAAATTCTTGTAATAAGGGGATACTTTATCCAAACGGCCATAATGTTGATGTTGATGTTGATGTTGTTGAACATTATGAGATTTACCCCAAGACAATCTAATTCTTGAAGAACCAATTTGATACCCATTCATTTGTTCAATTGCTATTTCAGCTGATTGTCTAGAAACAAATTGAACAAATCCACAACCCTTTCCAGGTGGTATTTTAACATAAACAATATCACCAAATATTTCAAAATATTGCTTTAATTCTTCTTCTTTTAATGGACTTGATAATCCTCCTATGAAAACTGTTGTATTTAAATTTTTCATTAAAATTTGTGGTGATGGTGATGGTGGTGGTAGTGATGGGGTTGATTGTGAGGGTAAAATATTATTGTTTTTAGGGGTTGCTAATGAGACTCGAATAGATCTATTTCCAATCATACAACCTTGCATTTCATTCAATGCTTGGTGTTGATCAAGTTGATTACTAAATCGTACAAATCCATATCCACGAGTTTGTCCTGTGTGAGGATCTGTCATGATCTTTACTGACTTATATGAGGGATATCTATTTTGAAAAATTTGCTGAAAAAAAAAAAGAAGACAATGAAATCAGAGGAATTATATTTAGATTAAATATAAATACTTACAAATAATATTTGTTCAGAACAATCATTACTGAGATCACCAAGAAATAATGAATATTCGGGTTGTCTATCTTTTCTATTTTATATAATTATCAAAATTTTAATTGTTAATTAATCATTATGCAAAATAACCCACTTTTTATCAATCAACCCGCCTCCTGAAGCCCAATTTAATTTAAATGTACATGATGTATTAGGAATGGACTCTCCGTTAAACATATCAAGTGCACTTGAAGCAGCTGATATAGATCCAAAATCAACAAATGCGTATCCAGAACTGGTGCTAAAAAGCCCATTATTAAATGTGTGTTTTTAGGTTAACCATACAGAAAACTCACAATGTCGATCTATCTCGAATTACTTTAGCTATTACATTTACATTTAAATTGAACCAAAGACTTTGAAGATATGTTTCATCCATCCAAGGTTCCAGATCACCCATCCTAATATGAATTATATTAGCTTTAAAACAATTAAATGTATATTTATATATCCAACCATAACGTGGTCTTGTTGTTATGTGATGATGTATTCTGATTGCTTTTAAATGGTGAATACATTTAATAATTAATTTCTATCAAATTATCAAAAAAGTGTATTTACAGATAAAGAAAGAAAGAAGAGTGCTTAATGTAGAAAAGAAAGCAATTCGTTTTATTGTATGAAACACAACACTTTTTTTTTTTTTTACTATCATCACAAGGACATGTATTGCTATATTATATAAAGCACTCTATAGAAAATGTACTAAATCAGCTAGCTATCAGATGAATCCTTGATCTTTCATTGCTTGATAATAAAAAAAAGCGTAAAAATTATGGCTAAATTCATTCACATCATTCAAATAAAAACCTCATTCTTTACCTGATACATGGTAACACCAATCTTGGAAGAAGATGGAGTGATGATAGCACCTGCTCTTTCAAGAGATTTAACTTTATCTATTACCCCTCCTTTTCAACAAGAAATAATAGCGTCTGCATGGCCTTATATAAATAAAATGATAACTATTAATAATTTGATTGCCAAACGACCATCAAATATAAACCCATGCGACGTCCTAGTGGTGTTGCCAGCAATAAATGAAACAGCAGACTTTAATTTAAACTTTTGCTTTAGGCTGTATTCCATTAAAAACACTGCAGCGTTTTCCTCAGCTGAACAATCAATTTGACCTATCATCAGAACAATTCTTTTGGTGTTTTTATCTTTAAGTATCACTTTTAATGCATCAATAAATGTAGTACAATTCAATGGATTACCATCAATACCGACACATAATGTTTGTCTTAGACTAACATCTGTTGCTTATTATACAGCTTCATAAGTCAATGTATCTGATTTTGATACAGCGCCAATTTTACCTTTCTGGATAATGTTAGCGGGCATAGTACCAATTCGCCCAATTTCAGCCCTACTAATGGCTTCCATAATGGCGTCAGTAACAAATGCTGGTGGTACACAAATGACTGAGGCATTTGGCTTTGTTTCAGTGACAGCCTAACTTTGTGTATCAGTTTGACAAGTTATTATTGTTGTAAGTTGTAGTACTTCGTATTTTTTTTTTTTTTTTTTTTTTTTTTTTTTTTTTTTTTTTACAAACCTGTTGTACTGTACCAAAGTCTAGCAATCCTAAATACATTGTGCCAGCTTTTTAGGTGATACACCACCTACCATATTTGTACCAAATTAAATGACTTCTTTAAAATGAAATGAGCCTTTTGCATTTCATATGCTTTATATTCATTATTTTGGTTTGAAGTTGATCAACTTGCCTGTTTACTGGTAAATCTTTGACATATAACCTTGGTATTTTTTTTGTTACCGACAAGTTTTTCCATGTAGATTCATAACTACAGATAGTGAAATGTTTCTATAAATCAAACATAAGTTAATATTTTGTTATTATTACTGTATAATAAATAGAGTTTTACAATTACATTGATTAGAGTGTTTGAAAAACTCTTGAAACATAGACAACATTTTAATATATAGCAAAAATCAAAAGAAAACTAAAACATCAATTCAAAAAGCATTTAAAAAAAGCAATATTTCCTTTCACTAAATTTTAATCTGATTCTTATTATTTTTTAGCTAATAAATTTGCCAATTGATCATTGTCATTATATCTTGATTGTAAATTCGTTGCAGTAGTTGTAGTAGATGACGAAGAAGATGCTGATGAGGATGATGTCGATGATGAGTTGCTACTACTACCGCCACCATTACTACCTGTAGTGCTGCCAGCATTGCAGCTGCTATTTTCTTTTAAATATGTCTTTTTCATTTCATCTGAAAACGATACTCTTCGTTGATGTTGTCTTGATGATTTTATTGTTGGCTGGGGTTTTTCTTGAGCTTCTTTTCTTGCCGCTTCTTGTAACATGGCACATTTGAATTTACAATCAATATTTGCTCTACTTCTTAAAAACATGAAAAATTCTGATAATTTTGAAAAATCCCAGTCTTTTGTGAATTCTTGAATAAATCTTTCTCTCTTTTTGATGCATGTTGTGTATGGTGCAGAAGTTAGAATTGTAGTTATTAATGTCGCTGTAAAATGTGTTGCCCATTGTTGTGTTAATTTTCTAAGGAGTTCAGCTCTTTTTACATTGCCTGTAAATTAATATTTTGTTAAAATCCCCAATATTGTATAATCATAATAAGAATATTACCTTGTTCATCAACCCAGTCTGCTGTCACATGTCTTACTAATATACTTGTACTCTCCCATCTCCAGTCAATCGATAACCATTCTAAAGCATTTATAATTCTTTCTAATGGATAGTCATTTGCAATACGATGCAAATAAAGAGATGTGACCAATACATTATCTTCTGATTTCAGCCATGCATGAAATGTTGCATCATAATTGGAATCCATTTTTTTGATATTAGATGATACATCTTTCCAGCAATCTGGTGATGGTGATGGTGTTACTGATGCTGTAATAGCAGTAGTATCTAATTAGGTATATATGAATACGTATTCCTATTTATGCCTCCCCCCTTTTTTTTTTTTTTTTTTTTTTTTTTTACAAATTTACCTATTTTCTTTTTGGGTCCTGCCCAATCGCAAATTTTTTCTCTTCTAGGTGTAGTGTTTAATTGTGTTGAAAATATAAATGCCATTTTGAATTGTAGTTAGAGAAAGAAGAAAGGAATAAAAATAGAAATAAAGAAAGTAGAAAAAAAAAAGTAAAAAAAGAAAAAGATAAGTTATTATGATACACACACAATGCTGCTTATAATAAAAACGGATTTCGAAATCTATCAATAAATATATGATATCCATAAGCCGCTTTTTAATTCAGGGGCGCTTCTGAATCCCAGAGTAAATGATGAATATATATATATATATATATATAGCGAATGATAATGATGCTTGTATTGGTCCCCTTTACTAACTGAATCAAAATAGATACACAAATAGTGTCTGGAGAACCATCGTACTATAGTATTTGTTGATTTACACATATTTGATCTAGTATGGTGGTACACAAAAATATGTTCATTTACAATTTGAATCAAATCATTTTTTTTTTATACAAAATTTTTTGTTTATTTTTGTTTTTTATATATATATATTTGTCTCGATTTTTCTTCCTTCTCCTTTTTTTTTCTTTTTTTTTATCTCTCCTGATTTTCATACAATGAAAATACATATAATTTTTGCCATGTACATTAATAACTGATGCGAACATGCATATCATGTATACGGTTTCACTTCTGATATACTGGAACGAGCATCGATTATACATTGCTCATGTGTTTTACCGTAAATTTCATTAAATCCAAGGTTATAAAAAAGTATGGCCCTTTGAATGATCATCTAATTGTAAAACCTTATAAGGAAGTTTTATGTTTCAAAAAACACAAGAATATATTTACTATTATGGAGAATAATCCAGATAAATTCATTTGTCTATTAGTTGCACATGTAAAAACAGCAAAAACTCTCTAAAAGCAAGCTCATGACCAATTTTGAAAGAGAGAAGCTGAGCTTAAATTCAATAAGATTCAGAGTTGTTTTTTTGGATCAATTTGATCGTTCCACGAACTATTCTGCTCATATTAACGCAAATTTTTATCTTAACTCGTTATACACTTCTAAGCTCTCTAGTCAAACTTTTTATGTCAAATCAACTGGTACAAATCCCAAAGCGATATTTATTTTCCTTCAAAAGATATCTCTAAAAAACCTCAAAACAATTTTCTTAAAAAATGCAAACATTTTGCATACAAAATGTCGAAACCAAAGGTTTAAGACGTTACTGCAAAAAAATGTGGTAATTTTGAACTTAGGAACACCATAGTAAAAAATGCGGCTTTTAGGTCGAAAAGAGGCAAAGCGCCCCAACTTAAATTTTGGGTGTATAAGTACCAAGGGAAATACGAAAATTTCATCGATTTATAAAATGTCTTTAAATTGGCTAAAAATGATACAATGGGTACATCTTGAACGTAGATGATATTTGAGCAGGTTTTTGAGTTTAAAACTTTTCAAAATCTCAAGATAGAGGCTATCAACAAATACGATTTTTGAACAATTTGAGACTTAAAAGCAAGAGCGTATAATGGTTTTACTCATAACTCTCTATCCAATTGTTGATATAGGTACTTCTCGCTGTGTTCCATGTTTTGAATGCCATGCTGTATAAGCTTTATCATTTTGGGCATTTTTTCAGCGGCTTTAGTAATTGTTGGATTGTAAGAAACAGTAAAAAAGAATTTTTTTCGGAGGTAGACTTGAGATAATGTATGATTTAAGAGATCGTAAATGGTTGTAGTAGTTAGTATCGATGATTGGAGTTTTTTACAATATGTTTAACTGATGCATTAATGTTGAGAACTAAAGGCATTTGTTGAGAACTAAAGGCATTTGTTGAGATAAATATTTTGGGTTTTCAGCTGTAGCAAGATGTATATAGCAAATTTCTCGCATTATATGTACAAATAAATTAATGTGTACCACCGGATCACAATAAAGAAGAGATGTATTCCTCAAGAAAAATAAGAAATAATTTGATCCTGGAGAGCTAAATTGCCGAGCAAATCAGTCTACAGTTCGAAATAATTGCGATTTAGCTTAATATTCTTGTATTGTGTTTGAAGATTAAGGATATAAATAGACTAATTATTATTGTGGCTACTCGAAAGGGAAGGCTACTTTATTGATTTGATGCTTTATTTTGCATTCGTCCGAATAAAAAGAAACAATAAAGGCCGGACCAAACCAAAAATCAATTGAAGGAAAGCAAAAAAAATGTTTTACGGTCTCCGCCGAACCAGTTTTTTTTTTTTTTTTTTTTTGGCTACTAGTGAGAGTAGATTGATGCATCGTTAAGCCGTTCTCTTTTCACTTACTGGTCATTTGTATGTATAAGTTTTGATAATAAAGATAACAATCCATCCATCCATTAGTAAATACTAGAGATGGATGAACTGTTATTACTGTAAAATTGTATAGATTTACTAATTTTTCCTTATTTTCAACATTCAACACTTTTCAACATTTCAAAAAAAATTATATCATCACTAAAATAGATAATGGTTTTGAAGCACAACAACCAGTTGCCTAACCAGCATTTCCGCAAGCAATGGGACCTTCGCGTTAAGACTTGGTTCGATCAAGCCGGTCGCAAGAAGTCTAGAAGAATCGCACGTGTCCAAAAGGCCGGTCGTATTGCTCCCAGACCCATTGATGGTCTTCTCCGTCCTGCTGTCCGTTGTCCTACTGTTCGTTACAACATGAAGTTGAGATCCGGTCGTGGTTTCACTCTTGAAGAACTTAAGGTTTGCTTTTATATAATGGAAAAGAAGATACAGAATACTAAAAATTATAATAGGAAGCTGGTGTCGCTCGTAAGGAAGCCCGTTCTATCGGTATTGCTGTCGATTTCCGTCGTCGCAACAAGTCCAACGAATCTCTTGAACTTAACGTTCAACGTTTGAAGGCTTACAAGGCTAAGCTCATTGTTTTCCCCCGTAAGGCCGGTAAGGCCAAGAAGGGTGATTCTGAGGTAATGTATACCAAAATCAAAAAAAAGGAGGATATCGATTTGTATGAAATGTCAAAATGATGGTTATGGATATGTTTCAAATATGGGTAGAAATTAAATTAAAATAGGTTATTATGACAACCTGTTCTAATTGATTTGGGGGGGGTTTGTTAGATATGGGAAAAAAGAAAGGAGAAAAAGCATGACATTTGATATGAATCGATAGAACACAACATATCTACAAATTAACATATTTAACTAACTTTATCTTTAAATTATAGGCTGCCGAAGTTGCTTCTGCTGTTCAATACCGTGGTGCTCTTTTCCCCGTTGAACAAATTGCCGCTGCCCCTGAAGCTCGTGCCATCACTGCTGAAGAGAAGACTACCAACTCTTACATGAAGCTCCGTTATGCTCGTTCCGCTGCTCGTACTCTCGGTGCCCGTGAGAAGCGTGCTCGTGATAAGGCCGAGGAGGAGGCCAACAAGAAGAAATAAATTAATTCTTTAAAATAACCTATTTTTCTATTTTTTATTAAAAAAAGTTGCTCTTACTTTTTTTTTGTTTTGTTGAGAAATACAATAAATTGATTTTATATTAATGTGTGTGTGTGTGTGTGTGTGTGTGTGTATGCACATCAACTATAAATTGGATTTTTGATGGAGAAACAATTATTTTTTGACAGGATGGATCAATGTGGAGAAATTGACAGATGTACGCCAATTAATTGAAATTTTTGTTTTTGGAAAAATAACTTTATAATTAAAAAATATGACAAAAAACAGTAACGCCTGATGATCATTTTCATATAACTTATAATGTTAAATTATGTTATTTAAGGTCCCAAATAACTCTTTGAAATAATATTCTTACATTAGAAATTTTTTTGAAAGCCATTGTGGCTTGTTATTTATATATACATATATATATATATTTTTCAAAACCAATAAATAAAATGTTCCTGCAACTATACAATCAAGGTATGATGTCTGTCCACATCATAATCAATGTATTAAATCGTCTCTATACTATCTGTTTAATTTTGTTTTGCCAAGAAGGGGTGACATTGGGTAAGTGAGGTAATTGAGCAAAATATGCTCGTATAGAGTAAAAAATTTCCCTGACAAAAAGCTATTTATGGTTATAAGTAATGTTTTTTGGGGGGGGGGCAGGAATACCTCAAAGAGTCTCTTTCCAATTAAGGTTCTCCCCTTTGTACTTTTTTGTTACATTACACATGGGTGATGTGGTTTTTTGTTTGCTGCAGGATGATTTGTACCCTATTTATGCCACTATTTGTATTTCTGTTTTATTACAATTTGCATTATATCCATTTAGTTTATTTTGCCTATTGTTAATAAAAAAATCTTTTAACTTAAAAATGAATAAAAAATAAGGTGTTAATGAGGTTGTTTCAGTTTTTTTTTTTGAAAGGTATAAATTTCATATCTGGAGGAAATAATAATATGAAACAGTTTCTCTTTTTTTTTTTTTTTTTTTTTTTTTTTTTTTTTTTTTTTTTTTTTTTTTTTTTTTTTTTTTTAAATTAATTTTTTTTTTTTTTTTTTTTTTTTTTTTTTTTTAATTTTTAACTTTTTGTAAAAATATAAAAAAAAAAATAAAATAAAAAAAAAAAAAAAAAAAAAAGGATATCCTCCGTTTTGCTCCAAAAAAGCCCAGTATACTATCTTTTTTTATTTTTTGGAAATAAAAAATTAAATCCTCTAATGAAATATCTCCATTTTCTCTCGAAAATTTCTAAATATGGTAGGTGCGAATTAATAAAACTGGTAGAATATGCGGGGAATTTCAACTTTTGAGTTAATAAATAAATACTGGTTTAACCAAAGTTTGATTTACCATCAAAAACGAAATTGCTCTTTCTTTAAGCTACTCGTTATGCAACACTTGCCCTCTAAAAACACTTCTCTCAAGTAACGCCTTATTAGAGAGCCTGAAGAGGAAGAACTCGAAATCGAAATTGAAGAACAACGAGTTGTAAATCTTAACAAAATTCAGATATAAACAAAATAAACATTAGGTTTAATGCATAGCATAAGAAGTAGACCAGTATTGAAAATATTATCCTCTAGCCTACTACCATGACTACTCTCTCTGAAGAAGCACCTAAAAAAGCTTGTAGAGGTCACCCAAAAAAGAACATTCAAGCCAAAACCGCAGCAGCTGAACCATCTGGATTGAATACATTTATTCCTGCTAGCTCTGCTCATACCACTGTCATAGAACAGCAATTGTTACTATAGTAAAAATTTATATATTTGAATCACAATTTAAATGCCAATCTCGTGTAAATAAATTTGACATCTTGTACAACATCATCAATCATATAGAAAGAGATAATCAATGAACTTGTTAATAAAGAAGTCCATAAATTTTTATATTCACAAATAACCAATAACTGTTCTACTTTCCAATCCACATTGTCCATCAACTCATTCAATTAATCTTTCTAGTTATTTATTGGTCAACTTCAATGATTCATCTCTTGTATTCTCCCCATTCCTTTAGTTTAGATAATTAATATAAATAGCAAAATATTCCAGATAGTCACTAATAATCTTATCTTATTTTGAAAAGAATAGACAACATCTTATATATTATTTTACAAGTGTTTTTATTTTCATTTTTTCACAGCCACCCAAGCTGGTCCATCAGTTAATGTAACCGAGTTTAATCTTGCAATTGAGGCCTTGCCTAAAAAAGTACGTGTTAGCACTGCAATATTAATTTTGACATTGAATTTACCTTCAAGAGAGAATCAATCATTAGGATCACATAAAACATTACATAACAATGTAAGAGACACAATGGAATATCTCTATTTAGAGCTTGGTGATGTGAACTACTGGCAGTCTTTCACACATCAAATTGAATTAGTAATTAATAACATAAATCTGGTGTGAGAACCAGGAACATGAATTATAGAAACTTAACTACAATTTAAAACACCATATACAT